>PVIH01028609.1:0-14894 GCA_004025045.1 Sigmodon hispidus | reverse complement strand
AAAAAAAAAAAAAAAAAAAAAAAAAAAAAAAAAAAAAAAAAAAAAAAAAAAAAAAAAAAAGAAAAATTTTAGAAAATACAGAACAAAGAAGAGAATGGAGGACAGAAATAGTCTATACTAAGAATGTTTCATGACTTTATCACCTAGGTAAGTATAGATCAGTGTCACCCAATGTCCCCTGAGTGATCCAGAAGGTCAGTGGCCACATAAATGGGGGATTTTTCCTTAAGGAACAGTACACAGAATTTTACAAAGTATGTAAAGACCCATTTTGTAAATGGAACTTTCTCTGGCTCTGTTTCTTATTTCATTCTGGGTTGTGTAGGACACATTTAAGTGCAAGACTCCCAGCATGGTGACTCTTTATAAAGAAGGGTCTCTGCAGGGACCATAGATCAAGACAAACAGGACCTGAGTACTTCTGGTTTCTCAAACACTACTCCCTTTATTTATTGTCATGAACACACAGTGCCCATTTTTCCTATGCTATTTTCACATCCATATCTACTAGCATGAACAGAGTAAAACACTCCAAGGAAGCTCTCTTCTAAGGATTTGGTGAAACTCAAAGCATAACATGTTTCAAGATCAGCTTGGCCTTCTCAGAGTTCATTCACAATGCTTAATATTTTTGTACATTTTTTCTTAGATTTATAAGCTTTCATTTTTGAGGCTTTTAGATATGAACATAATGTAATACTATCATACCCACATGTATTTTTTTCCTTCTCCATCTCTATCCATAGTTATTCAATATTCCCCTTGCAACTTCATTTTTTCTTTATTGTTATTAGTAACCTGCTATGTCCATATCCAGTTAGAGTTGTCATTATATATATATGGGGGTAGGGGGTGGGTGTGAAGGCAACCCATTGGAGCATGGAGAACTTACCAATAAAGTTTTTTTATTGGTAAAAAATAAATAAATAAATAAGAAAGATTTTTTTTCCTCCACCAGCAACTATCCACTGCCAATACTTCCCCAGTATAACAAATGGTACCTAGAAATCATCTACTCCATCTATCCCAAGATTTTGGCTAGCTTGATCTTGTGTGTGTTACCATGGCTACTGTAAGTTCCTGAGTTCAATGGCCAAGCCATGTCCAGAAGACATCATTTTATAGCATTGTTCCCATCCTCTGATTCTTACAATCTTTCCATCCCACCTCACATAACCTTTCCTGAACCTTGGTGGCAGTACATTTAATATGGCTGTCTTTAGTGCTGTGACCCACTACTCATTCCTCCAGTGACTGCTGTTCACTGCAAAAAGAAGTTTCTATGATCAAGCAGAATACAATTTGACATAATGAGCCATTAGCAGAGTATCTGTTTTTCCTGTTTGAGTTTTGTTGCTGTGAGTAAGCATCATGACCAAAATAAACTTGTAGGGGGGGGGAAAGTTTATTTCATCTTATAACTCCCTGGTCACAATCCAGTTTTGGGGGAAATTGGAAGGAACTCAAGGCAGGAACCTGGAGGCAAGAACTGAACTGGAGACCACAGGAAAATGTTGCTTACTGGATGGCTCCCTCTATGGTTTGCTTAGCTAGATTTCTTATATAACCCAGGACCACATGCCCATTGGTAGAACTACACATAGTAGGCTGGGCCCTTCTATGTCAAAAAGCAATTAAGATGCCTCATATACATGACATGGACACAGGTCAATATATGATCTGTATAATCGTGAGGTTCCATCTTCTCAGTTTTGTGTCAGTTCAATAGCTGATATAAACTATGACAATAACAATATTAGGTTCTATTCTAGGGCCTGAGACTTTCTCAGCTGTGGGCTTTTGACCAGGAGTAACAGGCATCCAATTTTGTCTTAAGAGAGCAAACTTCAGATCTAACCAGAAAGCAGTTAGTTGCGCATAACCTCTGTGCTATTACTGCACCAGTGGGCATGTAGTTCCTGTAAGTTGGTATTTTAGTAAGTATGATCCAGTTCTGGGTAAAAAAATTGATGATGTTTCTCTCCCAGTGGTTGGTGCTACATTTTCTCTTGCTACCATGAAAGCTATTCAGGAGAGATAAAATGTTCTTGTTGGTCTGAGATTGATTTTTCTAAGCCCTATGAAATCTGAGGAGTCTTCATCAATAGGTTCTTACCTTGTAGGTATGGTGGGTAACCAATGATGTGGGACTGTTCATCTGTATGCTGTGAAAATCATTCTTTAAACAAAGAAACTGTTTTAGTCATGGCAGGGGAATCATAGAAGTAGGTGGGGAAATTGAGGTTCAGGTAGGAGGAGTGAGGAGTCAAACAGTCTCCATCTAGTCACCAAAGAAACACATGTAAGGGACCCAGGTGACCTGGGGGCACATGGCCAGATAAATTAATGGAAATGGGTTGAATTAAGATGAAAGAGCTAGCTAGCAATGTGCCTGAGACACAGGCCAAACAGGATAAAATTAATATAAGCGTCTGAGTCATTTTAGGGGGAAAAGTGACCACAGATAGGTTGAACCTCTGGCCCAGACAGGGTCAAAAATCTCGCGTAACAAACCAAGGGCAATGGCAATATCCTGTGTTGTTTTAAAGACCTCTAGGACCTCCTTGACAAATAACTCATTGAGATGTATCCTACACATTGCACTGTGGTTTTTATTTAGTAACCCACATATTCTAGAAGAGTCATTATCTATTCATGTAAGGTAATTCCCTGTGAATATTTTAAGGTATATTTTGAAAATGGCTTATTAATGAGTGGACTTCATAAAGCTTTTTTCATACATCCTTAGTTTTAGTTAACCCACATACTACCTCCTTCTCCAGCCGCACTTAATCCTTAAACCTCCATTATATCCCTCTTCTTTTACATCAAGTGTATTCTATTATCCATCTTTTTTATAATTGGGATATGTGATAGTAGTAGACTTCAATATGGCTTCTTGTAGTTTTTTCCTCAGGGTTGGTTCTCCTTACCCCAATTTCTTCCATATTCCCATATATCTCCCTAATTAAGCCTTTCCATACCCTCTACCCTACATCTCTATCTTTGTTTTATCTGTATTCTACTGTTCTCTCTCTTTTAATGTGCCTCCACCTCAAAAGGTTCCTTTAAATTTCCTAGATTTCCCTTGTATCCTAATATAAACATGAAAAAAAAAAAGACTTGAAACATTTATCAGAGAAAACTACTGAGTAAATAGTCAATTTATATATGTACAAGTTTTTCTGACCCATTCATCTATATTAATTTCATTAATTCTAATATAAGAAAATGTGGGCTGGAGAGATGGCTCGCTGCTAAAGGCTAGGCTCACAACCAAAAAAAAAAAAAAGTGTGTTTTTAAGTGTAATTTCTGAATCACTGGCCTCTGAATTTGTACAATGTCAGATAGATCCTCCCTTTTTCTTCATCATATGCATTTACATGTAGCAGTAAAAGTTGAACTCATAGAGACCATAACTGTAATGTACATTATATGGGTAACTTACAATGTGCTGTGTTAGCTTGTTCAAGATGGACGCTGAGAGTCAGGAGGCCCTTGTTTGACTTCACAACTGCATGTCCAGGAGGGGAGCCAGCAGCCGCAGCCACACCAGTGGGCAGCCCTTTTAGTAGAGATGAGCCATCTACTCCCCATAATATTCAAGACTGCAAAACTATAAACAAAAGTAGCGATCATTTCAAGCTCAGCATTTTAGGACAATTTGTTACAGAGGAAATAACTAAACTGTACAACCACACATAATCATGATTTTATATTAAGATATAAAATATTGACTGAAAGCAAAATTACCAGTTGAAAGTCTTATAAAAATGGAATTTTAACTAAAAAATCAAGATAATTAAGAAACATATATTTACTGAAATTATCTAAGAAGATTCTTAAATTGTCATTTTCATCTATCTAAAAGGTGTAGATATGGACATATAATTCTAACTCTGTGGTCAAAATTCCTTACATATTTAAATTTCCACAGATAGTTTGTAGGCTGTGGCTCTCCACTTCTCTCATTTAGTTGTATCTTTTCCCTTATCTCTAGAGTAACTCAAAACTGTGCTGAAGCAATGTGACATGAGACACAAAGATCCCTTTCTTGTGCCTGATTCATCTGTTCTGAGATAAAAGTCAGTCTGGGTTATTAAAAGGATTTGTGTGTGCTTTACCTCCAGAGAGCTGCATTGGGACATAAAGACTTCATTATCATAAGCTCCCAGATGAACACAAATACAGAGTGAAATTTAGCAAACTTTTAACTCACATGAGCAATTGTTAAGTTTCCAGTATTATTTCTGCACTAGAGATACAATGGCATTCTATCCCTTTAACTGCATGCCTAGACTCTGCACAGAAAACCCTGCTTTGATCATTAAAATAAATGCACATACCAAATCACTGACTATCTAGCTGCACTCAGCCTCATCTGCTGGGGAGGCATAGTGCCACACAGGGGTACCTAGCCAGAACTTTGGAGGCACAGCGACCAACTGAAGATGAGATCTGTCGTAAACCATGCTGATTGCAACAACTGTTCTGCCCAGTTAGATTTTCTGTTTAGCTCTGGGCAATGGAAAATATTATGGTTGTCATGTGTGGCCATAATCAATTACAAAGGCTTAGTGTTTGGGTCAGCACAATGAAAGCTGTATCTGAAGTTTGCAAATCTCCTGCCGACAATGTCAGCTTCTTTATTTGCTATCAGCCCTACCTTGACATGGACAGTTAGACTATACAGGCTGTTTTTCCACAACTACACTGAAACTCTGACTTATACTAGCCCACAAATGCTTCTCTTTATTTTCTTGAATTTATTTCTAACTGAATTTTCTGCACCATCCATCCCTGCCCACATATTGCACACCTCTCCTCTCTGGTTTCTGTACCACTCCTTCCTCTAGTCCCTTGGTTTAGCTAGTTTATAGCCAATCATTTTCCCCCATCAACCCAGACTCATATACCCAGACATTCAAGGGTTTCCTGAGTGTGAATGCATCCCCAAACAAATTTACTATTTTCAATTCACCATTTCCCATTTCAGTGACTGGGGATATGATCCACCAAGAGCCCATAAATCTAGTCCCTCACTGTGCACCTCAATGAGCCCTCAAATCCCACCATGCTTGAGTTCCTCACGAGTCCTGAAATTTGCCCTTCCTTAAAATCACTTTACCATAACTGTGATTCCAATACTCATCACATGTCCTGTCAACTATTAAAATAAAAACTCTTTGGACATTAGATCATATAAAATAACTGTTAACAATTACTATGTGTCATATTTCAGACTCTTCCCAGACTTAAAAAAGCTTAGTTTACTTAATAGTTCTAAAGAGGATTTCATAATCTCCCATTTTAGAGATGAAGACATAGCAAGAGGAAGATCACATTAGTTGCACAATGTTTCAATTGACTATGGCAGAATCAGAGTGGAAATGCAGGAAATGTGGCCAATAGTCCATGCTCCAAAGCACTCCACTCTGACATCTGATTGTGGCTTCAACTCATTTAAGGTGACTGCCAATCACTGACAAATATAAAACCACACTCTTAGGAAAAGGTTCTGAGCTCTAGTGCTGATATGACTTCCTCTGTGCAGAATGACCGAAGACTCTTCCATTCTTTAACAACAACAAGGACTAAGAAAACCACCACCAATCCATATTCTGTATTCAAGTCTTTCATCAGCACATTCTCCTTCTGTCCATTGCTCTCCCCATTTGTCATCAATTTCCCAAGTCGTTTTTTTTTATCTGCTTTTGCAGAATCACTACAATTGTTCTAGTGAATACCAAACCAAACATATGGAGTAAAATTCAAGCTTTGAATACTAGCTCAATCAATTCTAACTCTGTGAACTTCAGAAGCTATTCAGCTCCTCAGTGGTAGTAAGAACTCCCTGTATGTTCCCTTTTGAAGCTTATCTTCTATGGTTATGATGTTAAATTCATCACCATATCATACACTTTTGTTCTTTTTTGTTAATCTGAGTCAGGTGCTCATGTAGCCCAGGCTGGCTTAAACTCACCATGTAGCTAAGAATGACACTAAACTCACCCATTAATTTCTTATGGATATTTTAAACATATGACTTGATTTGATAATGGTTTGCTATGTATATGTACTTGTTTATGTATATGTTTATGTATATGTGTATGTATATTTGTGTGTGTGATTTCTCTCTCATCCATTTATCTCTTTGCTACTGGTCTGAGGAGTGTGTCTTAAGGCTATTTGTCTCTTATTCAAAAAATTGAAACTAAGTGCTCACATAGATATGTAAAAGATGCAAAAATAATTGCATTTGGATCAATAAAAGTGATAGTACACATGATAGAATAAGTTATTTTCAACATTGGCAGAAGGTCATATGAGAAAGAGTACTCAGGGGCCCCAAGTTTTGGTCTGGGATATTTTTTTACTGAGGCTAAAGTAAGGAAGGGTTGGTAACTGAGGGATGGAGTTTAGAAGAATTGTTGTTGTTTTGTTTGATTGGTTTTTTATTAATAGATTAGGCTATATATCCCTTTTTTCAACTCTCCTTGTTGCTTTCTTCCCACAATGCATCTGGTTTTAATCATATGTTGGCCAATTATAAGTAGACATAATAAGGCAAATAAAGTGTTCTCTAGAAAGGATTACTAAAAGACAGTTTTTCCTTACCACACACGTACCCAAAACCAGCTCAGACCAGATTTCCCCTCCTATTCTTTATACAAAGATATTTTGAAAATACACTTGAATAGAAACTACTTAAATTTCATTGCTAACAGGAGTGAGGAAATTGTTTATTATTTTTCAGGGCTGTAGCATGTACAGTGTGATACAGATAGAGGCTTGAAAGGGTTCTGAAGTTTCTAGGTGAATTGTGTGGAGATTGGTGAGCATAGTATATACACATCAAGAATCAAGGCAGCCAAGTGCATTATTGCAAGACGTTGTATGTATAACCTAAAATAAATTGAGGTCCCAGGCTACTAAATTGCTTCCTTTGTTTGCCTAACTCAACTTGATACATATTCTTAGACATGCCATACACTTTATAAACTGTCTCATTCCAAACAAAAGCATGGTTATCATTCCCCAGAGTGAACATAACAGGAATGTTATATTACTTTTAGATGATTGAAAACTCAGTGAATTTTTTAAAGGATATCACAAAGAATATTTGCTCCATTTAGGAACATAATGTCAAATTTCTGCCCTAATTACCTCCTAATACTTTAGTGTATATTTTCTACAAACAAAAACATTGTCCTACATCACATCAGGACCAGCAAAATCTGAGAATTAACATAGATATATTGCTAATGTTCAATCCTGAGTTCCGCTAAGAATTTTCAGATGTCTCCAGAATGTGCCCCATTCAGGTAGCATGTCTCTGTAATCTCCCCTTCCTTCTGGAACAGTAACTCAGCTTTTCTTCTACTTATATGACATTGACATTTGAAGATTAAAAAACAGCCCTTTTATGAAGGCTCCATAAATTGCTCTCTATTGCTTCCCATAATTAGATTTCATCTATGAATCTTGGCAAGAGTTTGACGTTGTATTCTTCTCTTCTATGGTCCATCATTACTCATGATGATGACTTTGATACCCAGTGAAGGTATCATGGCCTTTTAATTATGATCTTGGGTATCAACCACTCATTTATATTTTTTAAATTTTATAGAAAAGCATTTTTAAAACTAGAAATATTCTCTTTCTCACAAAGTTTTAAACTATTCATTTATATACTTCTGGATGTTCCCATCACTTCTTCTGTTCCATGGTTCATTTTCTTAAAATTCAAGTAGATCAAGAATTGGCCAATAAAAATCAAAATATTATTTTAATATGCCCTGCTTTCTCTCATACTTCATTAGGACACAAAAGTTGCTCACATTCATGTGATTTTGTCTTGTCCAAGCTCTAGCATCAGCCATTTCTCCACAGAGACATTTCTTTTAAAATGTACAGGATGTTATTTAGAATCTATAATTGTGGGCTCTAGAAATAGTCTTTGCTAACATAGAATATCTATTTCAAGATCTTGTTACTATAGATAGCTAAGAGACATATGCATATACCCATAAATATGGATAACTTATAAAATAATATTAAGAGTGAACTGAACAAGAAGATCAATAAGTATAATAAAACTAAATCATGTTCTCCTTTCTCAGTAACTTAATACTAATGTACTCAATGGAGAAAACCAAAAGCCACCCTCATGAGACCTGATTGTCCACAAGAACTGAAGATTTAGCATTCATGTAAAGCACAACAATGCATTTCAAAGGTATGATAATGGATCAAGTATGGGCTTATTTAAGATAGTGTCATACTAAGAAATGATTTTGCAGGTGTCTGAGCCCTCACATAATGAGCAGTATCCACTTGGGGAATATTCAGCATGAGGCATAGAGACTTAATGTGAAAATAGAATCCTTGTTTAGTATATGAGAGCTTGAGCACGGCTAACAGGGGGTATCAGCATCTGAGATGGGTGAGAGGGTGACTGTATGATGAGATATCGTACAGTAGGATATGGGCCAGGGCATCTTTACTGAGAAGGGGAAAGTATGGTGATATGTAACTGGCAACAAGCAGGAGGATTGGCAAAAAATGTGCATCAGACATTCACATTGTTTGGGTATCATATGCCATCCAGTCCTAGATATTTCTTTAGTCCCATCCCCTGGTTTTAAGACTGAATTATTCAGAGAAGTAAAAGGAAAAAGAAAAAAAAACATCTTGTTCTTCATGTTTATCTTATTCATTGTTTTTCTTCCATCTACACTAGTATTTCCTTGTAAGTTAGATGTCTGCAAATGCCATTTTTGTTGTCTCAAGCATTATTGTATACATAACCCACTTTCCTGAAGCTCTCATCACTTTGCAAAGTTTCCAGCACATTTATGACTTCCTCATTCCTACAGAAAAGAAAACACCACTTCAACCCTTATACTTCATCCAGTTGAGATATTTGATAGTTTGGCCTCTGAAAATTAACTATCCCTTGGCTTCCACAGAACAACAATCATGGCACTTCTCTCACATCCCTGACTGTATCTTCTGTGTCCTATGCAGCCTCCTGTTCCTCTGCCCACTCTTTGAACACAGACACTACACGATGATCAGCCATCTATACTCCCTCTTCCAACAGGCACATCTTAGCTCCAGTTCCCAATTGCATGGGCTCAGGTCCTCATCTCTTTCCTACAATTTTGAAAAATCTATCTGCATCTCTGGAAGTCTGCTATTTAATGTCTACCATATTCATGCAATTCATTAACATTTACTAAGTACCTGCTATGGATTATGTACTCTGTTCCATGATCTTAGGAATTTTATTAACATGCCTGAGAGGAACTAAAAGCTCAGCATACATAAGATAATATCATTATCATCATCTTTCCTTCATACCTATGCATAGCTATGGCTTTCTCCATTTCAATTAATATCAGGTCTCTCCTCCCCACTAACCGAGACAGAGATGTCCTTCAACTGCTCGTCTCCACAGACAACTAGTCAATATATCCCACTGATTGGGCTGGTTAATGTTTCTTAAACCTGTCGGTTTGTGTTTATAGTCTGGACCTGGCCACCACTACCTCAGTCTCCTAAATGATCTTCCCACCTCCAGACTTGTCTTTTCAAAACCTAAACTTCCAGTCTAATCTTTGTAGAACAGTGAAAATATTCTTTGTAAAATGCAAGCCTAGTCATTTCACCAATCAGCTTCAAATCAATTGTGTAGATTCTTTTTGCCCTTTGGTTATAGGAAATCTCAATCTCTTGCCTAGCTGTGGTTGTCCATAACCAATGTGCTTTGCTCTTTAGCTCCACTCCTGCTATTTCTCCATATTTTGCCCAAATAATCAGGGTCTGGATTGTCTTCTTCACTACCTGCCCATCTCTTGCTATTTGTACCTTAAAACTGAGAGACTTCTCCTTGTCTTCCTTGTTCCCCTGGGATGTTCCTCAAAAGAACTCTTCCTTATACATAGACACTATTATACTAGTTAGATAGTCTGTCCTCATCATATCATAAATTATGTGTACTCCCCTGAAATTATTCATCTGAAGATCTATATTCCAAACAGACTGAGTTGTCTATAAAATCAGGGACTCTGTCTATTTTATACCATCTATGCTTCACAAGGTGACAAGCACACAGCAGGAAAGCAATAAAAAAGTGCTAAATGGTTGGATGAATTACTGCTGTTGTAATAATAAAGCAGATCCTATTAAGTTTATTCTTTTACAGCCAGAAACACCATGAGCTGACTTGCTGCTTTCAGTTGGTACTAATAGGTTCAAATGTGATGCTACATATGAATGTAATCATTAAAAGCAGATTGCAGAGAAAGCTCTTACTTTCAAAGCCAGCTTTTCCCCCCCCCACTATGTTGGGCATCCATAACTTAGTCTGTACCTCTTTTTCTCCATTGGCATAGGGTATGTTGGGTATTCAGTGCAGCCCCCTGTGTAAATCACCAAGCACGGTTACATGGACACAATGTGAAAGTTATTGCTATTATTGCAATATCTTCATTGAAAGAGAACTTTGCTAAAACAATCTCTCTAAAGTCACTAGGAACAGATTTGAAATCTAACACATTTCTGAAAGATGGAAAGACAAGGAACAATCCTGAAATGCATAAGCTTCTCACTCATTTCACTGGATTTGGAATTACCTAGGCAACAAAACTCTGAGTGTTTTTGAGGGAGGTTTGACAAGGCAATGAGTGCCTCCCCTAAATGCAAGTGGTATTAACTCCTCCGATGGGGACCTACACTGAATAAAAAAAAAAATTAAAAAAGGAAGAAAGTCAGAGCCATGCAAGCATTATATTTCTCTAGTTTCTGATCCACCCAAAGATGAAGTCTCAGTCTTATCGTTCTATAACCATGAACTCCACCATGTCTCCTCTACCATGACTGGCAGCTTCTCCTCCAATTATGAGGAAACATCCCTCTTCCCAAAAGTTGTGTTTGCCGCTGCCCTCATCACTTCCCACATTGGCACAGAAATGAGAAAATTAGCTAATTCAAGCTCATTTGGTGCCAAGACTCCATGAGTACTAGCCTGGACTTACATCTGGGCATGTTACAAGCAGTGATAGGAACTCAATGGTGTCTATCTCAAAATTACCCAAAATACAGGATAATTTATATTGATCACTCTACAAAGAGGCAACTCCTGGCCTCTCCATATTATATGCATGTGATTTCTACTTTAGACATGAAACAAGAAGCAGAATCAAGACTATTTGTCTTTAGTGATTAAAATATAATGTAGCCAGGTGGTGTTGGCACATGCCATGAGGCAGAGGCATGTGGATCTTTGGGTTCTAGGCCAGCCTGATCTACAGAGTAAGTTCCAAGAAAGCAAGAGCTATACAGAAAAACCCTGATTTCAAAGAAGAAAGAAAGAAAGAAGAAAGGAAGAAAGAAAGAAAGAAAGAAAGAAAGAAAGAAAGAAAGAAAGAAAGAGCACTTTATGAACTGAACATAAACATTGTATTTAAATCCACAGTGGGATTACACTAAATTAACAGTCAATTGGAGCTTCATATATTCTTCCAGAAGCTCTTACTTCTGGAAGACATGAGGTTGATACCCCTGCAATGTAAATCAGACAGCAATCCCTCTAGATAGATCAACACCAAGTTTGTTTAAGAACATCCACAGTGAGGCAAGGTATCAGAACAAGGAAAGATAAGCAGCAAGGACATAATGGCTAGAAACAATCACAACATCCTCCTGGGAGGAAAAAGATGCCTTCAGCCATACAGAAAGACATTCAGCTTCCCTGAAGGTGAAGGTCAGTAAGCAACTTAATGTTCTACATCTTAGTTTTCTTATCTGTAATTTGAGTTTAAAATATTTATGCCCATGGTCTTTTGAATATATTTGTCCATATTTGTAAATTGTTTCTCAAAGTGTAACACATGCTAAGCCCTTGATAAATGTTAAACAATTACCACATTTACAGTTTCCACCAGACTATAACTTATTCTCCTACATGTGGCAGAAATTTAAGCTTGCTTGCCTTCATATTGTGAGGCTGTAGAGTTAACAAAGCCCATAATGTGGTCCATCTTCTTCATATGCAGGCATTAAAGCCTTAACTGGGCAATTATAACCTTTGACTAACGTGACAAAAGACCTACATTTCTGAGGTTGTTAAAACAAAAATTAAAAATAAATTATTAACTGAAATAATCTGTGTGGTGTGCTAAACATATGTACACACAAAGTGGCACAAACACCAGCAAAATTATAGGAATTAAAACAAGAGATCAAGGGCTGGAGAGATGGCTCAGAGGTTAAGAGCACTGGCTGTTCTTCCAGAGGTCCTGAGTTCAATTCCCAGCATCCACATGGTGGCTCACAACCATCTGTAACGAGATCAGGTGCCCCGTTCTGGCCTGTAGGGACACATGCAGACAGAACCCCACATACATAATAAGTAAATTTTTAAAATTAATAATGAAAAATAAGAGATCAGTGCTCTGTGGCACTTACTTGGGACAAATTAAAATAGAAATTTGAGCAAATAAATAATATTTCAGTGTTATGCCAATTCATCACACAGATGACAGTCCTCAATGAAATAATTTTATGTTGCTATTCCTAAGGAATTAGAGAATCTGGTGTGAATTATAAACTATTCTAATACTTAATAAGAAGTGTGCATTTCAATAGCATAGAAAAGAAGCCAAGCTTAGTCTGATTTGCCATGAAATATATTTAGGAGAAGCAGCTTACTCTGTTCGTTGGAGAATGCTTTTTGAGGTCATTAACCCCCAGAAATGATAAAAGTAATGTAAAAGCATTCAGGTGCTGAGAAGCACAAAGCTTTCTATTACTCATGGAGGCTACATTGATGAATACCACAGACAATGGTTCTCTGAGGTCCAGAAAGTAAGTGATTACAGAGAGCTTAAAACAAATTCAAAAGTGTGTTAAAAGTTAAAAGCCGGGATCAATTACACTGACCACATTGAAAATGGCTCCCAAAAGACACTGAGTAATTAATGCTTAGATTTTTTTCTACAAAAGTAAAAAATCTGCAGATCTACAAGTTTAAGGAATGTCATGAATTGTGCTAATCTTGTTCCTCGTTGACTCTGGAGGAGAAATAGTTTGAAATTTAAAAAAAAAGTATTAGATGTGTCTTCTAGACTCCCAAGTTCAACACTTGGCTCTTCCATTTACCATGAGAGAGAATCTAACAATTACAAGCCTGCCCAAGCTGTGTTCTTCCTCAGGAGATGGCAATACATCAACATTCCTATGCTTGTTGAACATTGAATAAGCACCTTCATCAATGTGGTCTAAAGTAGATTAATTTCACAGATTATTGAGTCAAACATTAGTTTTAGCATCAAATGAATAATAACTGCAGTAGTTAATGCAGTTAATGCTTATTACTATTTATTTACTATGTACCAGATGGTAGATTAAATTCTTTACATTAATTATCTTAGTTCTTCCTCACAACAAATCTCTAAGGCAAATCTAACAGCTCCTTTACTATTTTGAGGGGAGGAAGATTAAAAGAGGTTAAACTAATCAGCCCAAGGTTCCATAAGAATAGAAATATTCAAACTGGGAGAACATGGCTTTTGTTTGTTTGAGTTTTTTGTTTGTTTGTTTTGTGGGGGTATGGGTCTTTTTTTAATCACAGCAAAACCTACATCTTTCCATCTTTTGTTTTTTAAGTGACTTAAGAATATTACATTTTCTTTGAACAAAATCTTTTGTGGGACCTAAGTGCATAGAACAGATACAAAGGAGGGACATCACTCTCAGGATGCCCTCAGAGGACTCCTGGGGCTCAAGAAAGCACAGTGCTCAGGAGAACTGAGCTCTCCTAAGATGGCCACTTCTTCACATTTTCAGTCTTGACTGTATGTTCCCTCTGGTAAGGACTAGGACAAGAAACCATTTGTCAAGTTTCTTGGCAATCAGCTTCACTTGAACATGGCAAAGCTGTGAGACATAGAGTATCACCAGATGCCTTCTAAAATTTGCAGAAATAATTCTAAGATGGCTTCTTTTAGATAATCATAGCAATGTTTCCTCATTATCAAGTCATCTTTATATTGCTAAAATGCTTTGCTAGAATATATATAAATATATAAACAAATGTATATAGCAAAATAGTTGCAAAGAAGTCACTTAGTTGTCATCAACTTTGAAAAGTATAAAAATATATACAAATCACCCAGAATCTACATGTGTGATTTGGAAAGGAAGAAGGCCTCTCTAACAGGACAAATTGGTACATATCTAAAGAATTCAGTATGTGTTATTAATACATATTTAGATCCAAAAACACATGGTTACTGAAAACTAACAGAACATGCCTTTCAATGTTTGGTAATGAGTAAGAATGATGTTGGATTATTTCATACAGGGATTTAACATTTGCAAGTATTTCCAGATTTAGCAAATAAAAACAAGGCAACCAGTTAAATTTTAATTTCAAATATGCAATATTTTCATTGTATAAGTGTCTAGAATATTGCAAGGGTTGGACCTGTTCTTTTTTCTTTATTTGTTTTCATTTCTTTAAAATATTTCAAGTTTCCCATGCTAGCTTAGTTAAATGGGCTGATAACAAGTAGGGAATCCCAACTCTCTCAATACTGCCTTTACACACAGATAGGTCAGTTCATAAAAATTACAAAACAATCTAACACTCAAGTCACAAATATCTTAACTGAATTATTAAAGATAATGACTAAATTTTTTTTTCCTTTATTTTGTATTTATTAAAAAAAAAACACAGTAAAAAGAATTTAAAATTTGGAAGAGTTAACAATAACTATATAGAGGATAAGAATGATAAGCATGGCTTATCAAGGGTAGACATACAAATAAGATTGCTACACCTATATTTTCTTTGTGTTCATCTTTCCCTCTGAATTTTTTTTTT
>PVIH01028608.1:0-14895 GCA_004025045.1 Sigmodon hispidus | reverse complement strand
TGGCTTGATTATAATGTGGCACGCTGACTTTTTTTTGGGATCATATCTATTTGGTGTTCTGTAAGCTTCTTGTATCTTTATAGGCATTTCCTTGTTCAGGTTAGGGAAGTTTTCTTCTATGATTTTATTGAAAACATTATCTGTGCCTTTGAGCTGGTATTCTTCTCCTTCTTCTATTCCTATTATTCTCAAATTAGGTATTTTCATGGTGTCCCAGATTTCCTGAACATTTTGAGATATGGCTTTTTTAGTTTTACTATTTTCTTTGACTGATATATGTATTTGAGCTACTGAGTCTTCCACTTCAGAGATTCTATCTTCCATTTCTTGAACTCTGTTTGTTATGCTTGTATCTGTGGTTCCAGCTTTTTTCTTCAGGTTTTCTATTTCCATCTTTGCCTCATTTTGTGCCTTTTTTATTGCTTCCATTTCAGCTTTTAGTTCCTGGCATGTTTCTTTCACAGATTTGTTCATCTCTTCTAATTTTTTGTTTGTATTTTCTTCTATTTCTTTAAGGCCTTTTTTCATATCTTCTTTGAGAGCTTCGATGATCATCAAAAAGGAATTTTTGGTGTTGCTTCCTTCTGTTTCCTCTTCATTGCTCAGTTCAGGTCTTGTATTTGTAAGATCACCACTCTCTTCTGGAGTTACCATGTTGTCCTTTGTATTATTATGTAATTTTTTGCACTGACGTTTGCCCCTGGCTTCAGTGGTTCACAATTAGATGGCTCCTGGTAGGTTGTGGCACTTGGATTTGTGTGCCTCCTGTCACCCCTCTGGTCAGGGTCTGAGTCTGTCCTTCAGAGCCCCCTGCAGATGTTGGCTTGCTCAGTTTGAGGTGGCGGCGGATAGCCGTGCAGTTTCCTCAGCAGGAGCTGCAGGTCTGGTGACCTGCAGAGTTTATCCGCCCCTGCTCCAGAGTGTGCTGGGACACTGCAGACAGCACTTGTCCCGGGAGCGGAACCGAAAACTATGGGAGCTCGACTCTCCCTCCCAGGCTGGGATATAGGCGCTTGGGCCTGGTGACCCCTCCTCACCTCTGGGCGGTCTGAGTCTGTCCTTCAGAGACCCCTGCAGATGTTGGCTTGCTCAGTTCGAGGTGGTGGCGGGTAGCTGTGCAGCTTTCCTCAGCAGGTGCTGAGGGTCTGGTGACCTGCAGAGTTTATCCGCCCCTGCTCCAGAGTGCGCTGGGACTCTGCAGACAGCACTTGTCCCAGGAGCGGAACCAGAAGCCGATTCTCTCCATTTTATATAGCCCAGTATCCCATGGTCAGGAAATGGTCCTGTTCAAATTATGATGTATCTTCCCACATCAATTAGTGCAGATGAAATAATCTCAGAGTTTAACATAATCTGACTAATCCCTCATAAAATCTCTCAAACCAATCTCTTTATTAAGTCCATGTGCAGTCAGTTGACAAACAGGGCTATCTGACTGTTACACTTTATGTCCATTAGAAGGGATTCAGAATCTCTCAGCTCAGTGTCTTCCCCCACAAAGAAATAGTTCGTATTTCCAAGCATCATCTGGACATCTTGGTGCCACTCTTTGGAAATTGGGCTCCAGAAACCAGGAAAGGAAAGCTCATGTCTTAGCTTCTACCCTGGTTGTGGCTTCTGTTAGAACCAATGAAATTGGTAAAATCCCAAACCCTTACAGTTCCTGACAGATGGAAATAGAAATTTAGGTAAAAGTATAATTGTATCACATTTGGGAAGAAGGAAGAGATAATCAATAAGTTTAGTTGTGATAGGCAAATATAAATTTAAATTTCCTGTTCAAATAGTGAAGTGGAATTTATAACATTGAAATTGATAGGATATTAAAAGGAATTATTAGTTTGTCAGTTGATAGTTGCAATATAAAGAAATATTGGAGAAAAGACAAATTATAATAAAATTTAAAAAGTATGAAAATAGATCATTAAAACTATTTTAAAAACACAATATAATTGAACATGGAGAGGTTGATCTAGTATCTACATAAAGGCTTCACAACTATGTTCCAGAGTCTTTAGTACAGAAGGCACTCCTCATGCTATAAAAAGAAATGTAAACATCAAGCCAGCCTTGAAACTTTTATCTACAATGGTATACTACCTGAAAGATATGCTAAGGCAATGGTAGCACAAAGCTTGTGGAAGTAACCAATCTATAACTGATTTGACTTAAGGGTACATTCTATGAGATGGAACCCATATCAGACACTGCTTGAGTAAACAAGAACCAGGGACCAAAAGTAAAACCAAATAAAACTTGCCTAAAAAAAGAAAAAAGTAGTGATAAAATGACTCCTAATGCTATTCTGCTATACTCATCGATGAGTTCCTTGCTCAGCCATCATCAGAGAAGCTTCCTCCTGCAGCAGATGAGATCAAATATAAAGACTCACAGCCAGACATTATGCAGAGAGTGAGAGACCATGGAACACTCAAGCATAAATGGCAGGTCTCCATCAAATCCTTTCCTCCCCTTAGAGCTCAGGGAACCCCATGGAAGGAGGTTGAAAGAATGTAAGAGCCAGGAGGAATGAAGAACACAAGGAGAAGATGACTCTGTAAAGCAACTGAGCAAATGCATATGAATTCTCAGAAGCAGCATGCACAGGGCCAGGATAGAAGAGTCCCGCGTCCTCTGCTTTTATATTATGGCTTCCAGTTTAGTGTTTCTATGGAATTCCTGAGCGTGTGTCTCTGACTCTTGTGCCTTCTCTTGGGCTCTTTTCCTTCAGTTGGTTGGTCTTGTCCAACTTTGTTGTGATATTTTTTGCTTTATCTAATTACATTTTATTTTGCTGTATTTTTTAAATGAATAAATAAATGAGTGAATGATTAAAACTCGAGCCACTAGAGTGACTGTAAATAACTGAAGTGTCACTTTACACCAACTTGGAAAGGTAAAAATTACACAAAGGGTATAATAAAAATTACACAAAAGGCACTGAGTATATCAAGTACTCCAGGGCAGGCCTCATGTTTAGAAGTAGCTGACCAACATATAATGGACTCTACAGGACAGGGATTGTTGTTGTTGTTGTTGTTGTTGTTGTTGTTGTTGTATGCACGTGCTTTTATCTGGTTATAATTTGATGGTTTTTTCCCTTTGGGGTTGTTGTTTTGTTTTCCTGGTTTGGGGAAATTTTGCTGTTGTATTAGAATTTTTTAGAGAAAGTTGGGTGGGTAGAGATGGAGAGAGGATCTGGAAGGACTTGTGTAGAATGTGATGTAGAATATGGAAGGAGTGTTGAATATGATCATAATATATTTAAGTCTAAAAATTATATAGAATAATTAAAAATGATTTGTAAAAAGGATATTTAAGAAATGTTCTCCATCTAGGTCATAAAGAATTTTGTAACAGTTAAATATTAACCCTACAAAGGTAATGCCAGAATACTTTCGTGAGGGCAATAGGGATACCTACTTGTCAGAAGTCATAAAAGAATAGGAAAAAAATGAGGAAAATCAGACCATAGAAGCTCACAGGTATGTTGATAGATGTGTGGTGGAGGTCTGAAATCATAAAGGAAAATAAAATGTTCAGGGCCAGCAAGATGGCTTTAGCATTAAAAAAGCATTTGCAACACAATCTTATAAATGTGGACCCCATGGTGAAAGGAGAAAACTAATCTTCATACAAATGCTATTACAAACACATACGCGCACACACACACACACACACACACACACACACACACACACACACATACACACCACTTGCACAGACAAATAATGTATTTTAGGGTTCATACTCTTAGAAAGTTACACTTATTTGATTGTATATAATTCACAAGCTATTTCAAATTGACCCAAATTGCTTAAATCTGGAGTTAAAAAAAAAAAAAAACATTTATCAGGAAATTAGTAGAAAAAGAAAGGCAGGAAAAACAATATCTATACCAATAAATATAAATTACTAAGATAGGCTGAAAAGATATAGAAAGCCCAACTTTCTATATAGAAAGCACACAATAGAATGTTAAATTATTTTGAGCTGCTTCATATCATCAAGCTACAGGCCCTATCAGAAGTGTTACCCCCTACCCCTCATTTCAGACATAGTTGTAATTATTTATAAATGCTGTCTGAGACCCCTTGTATAAGTATACAGCTACAATCCCAAACTTCATGACAAAAGGGAACAACCAGGAAAACATCTCAAGAGTGAAACTACTGTTTCCTTTTTTAAAAAAATACTAGCTAGCAGTAAACCATACCCAACGGAGGTTACTATTGTCCATCTCCTGACATAGAAATGGCTACAGTGTGAACAGAAAGCCAGAAGTTCAGCCGCTGGGAGCTCATCTGTGCAGAAAAGCTAAATTGGGAACTCCACATGACGCTTCAGTCTCTGCGAAATGTTTGCAAGCCCCTGATTTGGTGACATTATCTCTTCCTTCCTCTCTCATTTGGACTTCTCCGTCCATCTCTGCTGGATGCTCTGAGGCCCAGTCCAGTGTGATGGTGTTTTCTATCTCCTTGCTCCTTTGCTTCTTCTTGCTATAGATTTAACAAATTCACTGTCTCAAAACCCAGAAGTACAACAACCACAGATCACTGTCTGGACCATATAGAATATGTACCAATAGCAAAATTAATAAAGCTATGACCAAAATTTCCCTTTTTTCCTCACCTTAATCTCTAGCTATATTACACTTGGACATATACAAAGACAACTGCTGCCCATGTTCATTGATGTTCTATTCCTAATAGCCAGAAAGTGGAAACAGATTAGGTGTCCTTCAGCAGACGAATGGATAAAGAAAATGTCCATTAACTCAATTACCCAATTTTATTCAGCTGCTAAAAACTTAAATTTGCTGATAAATGGTTGGAACTAGAAAAAAATCATCCTAAGGTAGCACAACCTCAAAAGAAAGACTAATATGGTATGTTTTCACTTACACATGGACCTTAGTTAAGTCTTAGATAAGCAGCCTACACTCTATATAAGCACAAAGGTTAAGTAGAGTAAGAAACCAGAGGAGCAGAGATGGATCTCGCTAGGAAGAGGAACTATGGTAAATAATTATTAACATGGAGGTTGAGTGGGGAATAGATCAGGAGGACAATTTTTTTGGTACTGTTATTCTTTAGATGTGTATTTATTTTCTAAGGAGAGAAAGAAAGGTTGTGGATATGGATGGATGGTGAAGTGGAGGGACCTGGGAGAAGTTGGGGATGGAGAAACTGTGATCAGAATATAATTTATGAAAAAAAAATTCTAAATGACTTTAGAAATTGAAAAGAAAAAAAATTCCATTCAGTATTTTGTCCCTTATCTCTTTCAGGGTCATTTGCTCTGCTTATTGATTGCTTCTCATTACTTTATCTGTAATGATCATATTATTTCTCTGATCAGCAAAAAAAAACCCTGTGACCTTGTCCTCAGCAGCATCCATCACATTTGTCTCTCTTACTGTGTGGTGATCATGGTTTTGATTGGTGCTTCATCAATCACTAGGCAGCATTTGCAAAAATCCGTATGAAGCAGATATTAAACTTGCAGTCAACTGGGTTTTAGGATTCATCAACTCTGAAGGCTGTGCAGTCGTGGAGACACTCTCCTATTTTGCTTTCTCTCCTAACACCTGGAGCTTCTTCATTCTCAATTTCAGTTAGTTTACTGAGAAAGATTATAAATTTTCACAAAGACTCCAGTTCATAACCAGTCAATATGAAAACCAAACTCAATTATTTCTGCCTTCCAAACATGTTCCTACTATGATGACAATATTTTTATGGGACATTAGAGAAAGAGGCTTCCAGAAGGATTTCTTTCCACTTTGTGCCCCTGAGGAAGGGAATTCACAAAGAGATTAGAGAAAGATTGCTTGTCAGACACAGCTGAGACATCTAAAATTGTGCACTGTGTGAGACTTCCTAGATTACCAAATTAATAGTACATGGTTCATTCTGAGAGACAGAGGCTACAGCTGGCATGATTAGTGACTGAACTGACCCCCAACTTCAGGAAGGACTAAAGAGGTGTCAGTTTAATGAAAATGTTTTCAAAGAAATCACTAAGACTGTGAACCATTAAGGTTTTTAAGAATCAGGTAATGGATGTGGCCTCTAGCCAGAAACAGAAGTGCAATCATTATCAATTACTACAGAAGGACCCCATCAAAGCACTTTCTACTTGTTTACTGCTTTTTGATGTTAAAAAACCTTGAAAACTCTTTATAACCATTATTTCCTTTAATGTAAAGAGCAATGAGCTAAATTCATAAGAACAATAATATTGACAGCTCGCTTGAAAAAAATCACACAAAAAACTTCCCTCTGTTGCATTGGTTCCCCACCTGTGCTTTGCGGGCTACCTGGAGATTTTACTCTCAGTATACTACAAGGGGCTTATCATGAATCTGTTGACAACAATGAAGCCTGGAATTTGCTGACCTTCTTGGTGCTTTTCCTCCTGGTCAGTAAGGAATATTCCAGAATCGGATTTAGTGAGTTATGAAACATAGCTTCTCATACAAAGGTAGTGAGTGAGCTCTGAAATCTTTCCACTTTTGGTCCAGTGCACACAATTAAGCTAGCAGACCAGGGCATTAGGAAAAGTCCATCTGGTTACTTAGGCATTTGTCCAAATCAAAGATTTTCTTTTCTTGCACAGATTTTTTTTTAAATTTTCTTAGGGGCGTCTAAAGCTGCACTTTAATGAATCTTTTGACTGTTTCAAAATATAATACGTTCCCTTAGTTAGTCCTAGATATTCCCAACTTTTAACATGCCTACCACCAGGATAGAGACTTCCCAAAGAGCATGAGCCAGGTCCATTTCTAAATACTTGGTCAAAGCTGATATAATTTGATGACCAGTTACCCCAGATTTTAATAATTCTCAAAAATTGTGTTACAATTTTCAAGAATATCTTCGTGTTCACTAACTTCTGAACAATTAAGGGAGACATTGGGATGGACAGTAAT
The DNA here is from genome assembly GCA_004025045.1 of Sigmodon hispidus. Taxonomy (NCBI): domain Eukaryota; kingdom Metazoa; phylum Chordata; class Mammalia; order Rodentia; family Cricetidae; genus Sigmodon; species Sigmodon hispidus. The sequence continues at coordinate 7,961 of PVIH01028608.1, read as the reverse complement.
GAGAAAATCTGTACAAGTGCCCTGTTTATATAATTAATTCATAGATGGATTTTCTTTTACTTTGCATATTTTATGCTTCTGCACTTTTACTATTGTTATGATATTGTAGATTGTAGAAGAGTAGATTCACTATCAAAGGTTATCTTGGGTCCTGCCAGGAGAATATTATTCCAGTTTATACTTAATATAGCGTATTTTCAGAATAACTTAATTGAAATGTTCTTCTTCGTGTCAAGTTGTTCCTTTCTTAAGGTTTAATGACAGAAGCGTGAGGCTTTCCATAGTTCTCCAGCTTGACATTTAGACAGTATCACGTGACTGGAGTTTTCCTTATTGCCTACCCACAAGGCACACCAGCTCAGATCTTTTCCACTGCAGCTGGTGGGAGAACAATGCCTGATGTTTAATAAGTAGAGTTTCTTTTTACAACAATTTTTTTCCATGATCTACTAGGAATGTTCAGCTAAGTCAATTATGTCAAAAACTTGAAATTTCTTGATTTATATTCAAAATATGCCATAATATCCTAACTCTTCAATTTTCCAATGATTATTTTTTCTGACAGAAATAAAGTTTAGGCATGATATAGCATATCACAAGACTGTAACTTGGGAAAAGCCTGAATGCATGTATTTTGACCATGATGGAAAAAATAAGGAAAAGTTCAAATTAACTGGAAAGTGGTATTTATGTGCAACAACCAGCAGGATCAAGGCAGTGTTTTTTGGAAGTAGAGCAATCTGTAGGTCTGAAGCATGACAGTATAAGCTGTAAACAAATGTCAGTCCAGAGTTGGGGCAGAGACACATATCGCTGCTGTAATCCTGGTACCCGAAATGGAAGGAAAATGTTTGGAAGTTTCCTTCACACATATACAACCTAAGTGATGTCACCATTCCTCTGAGGAGCTGAAATCTCATCCAAAATTGTCTGCCAGGATAAAAGCAGGTATCCCAGGTACTGAGATGGTTTTCCTAAAATCAAGTATTTTGGGAGAAGGGGGAAGAAAAGACTCAGGAAGCAATTTAGGTACTAGAAAGAATTTGGGTTGCCATAGAGTCATTATGAATACATATGAGGAAAGATGGAGTCTGATTTAATGGACTCTGTTGCATGTTGTAGGTGTGAGGACAAACAGGGGCTTGGCAAAATGCCAAAATATGAAGGCAGTGCATTTATTTTTTTGCTTAAACAGTTCATGTTGCTCCTACCTATAATTTAACATCCTTTCTGCTGGTCCACTGCTGACATGATTTACTCATGGTTTACCAAGGACAAAGAAACTCTGGCTTGAACTGAAAGCTTATTCTCATTCCTCACAGGGAAACAGTCAATACATTAAGGAAGGAATGGGAAAGGAATGTAGGAGAGAAAAAAGACATGAATAAGTGAATGGTGAAATGGGAAGGAGAAATATTTTTTAAAAAGTGTGAAAAGATGAAAATGAAAATCTATTGCTAAGGATGCTTAAATTTGCCAGCAATCCTTCTTATATTCACTAGAATATAATAATGCTGTATTTCACAAAATAGTGTACTTCGAGCTAGCACATATGGGGTCAGGGATACATAAATGCTAATGACATGCAGATTTAGTTTGGATGTAAAATGTGAGCATATAAATACATTTGAAGAGCAGATGTGGATTCTAGAATTGTTGTCCAGTGATAAATTTGTATGTACAATGTGACTCTTTCTTGTGAAGAAATACAACTTCAAGCTAAAGAAGATAAGCGATTTCAAGTATATCATCTCACTACCATAAAGATAACGATTAGCCCCAAGCTATAAGTTACTATAATGACAAAAACTGAAGATTCTGCAAGCTGTCAGAAACACACCACTCTGGATTACACCAGGGCAGTACCATAGCAGAAGCAGACAGGAAGCCAGCCCAACATGCATGGAGATCGAAGGTCTCAGATGATCTGTCTTTGAGGACTACAACAGCTTTGAACTTTCCTACAACCCTGGCTTTGGTATTGCAGATATTTGGGAGCTGTACTTTTGGTAATGGAAAGAGCTATAGTTGCAAACGTTTTCCAGAACCAAGTTACCATAACTTCCAGAACCATGACATCATATCCTAAGCAAGCATCTTATCTGAAATTATCTGAGATATCCCTGAAGACCCTTTAAATATTTATAAATTTTTCAATAGAAGAAAGTTAAACCAGAGAAATATATTCCTTTCACCATACCATCATTAACAGATGTGAAGTAGTGAAAACCAAAGTACATAGTGAACAGAAACAACTAAAAATTTTGAGACTTCTAAAAGGCTAAAACAAAATACTTTTATTTATATGATAAATGTTTCTGTTTTTCAACCTCAGTGCCAAGAACAAATCATGCACATATCACATAGAACCACAAAATGAACTACAAATAGATAAGACTTGCCAGACAGCAACTGGTTTGACTATGGACCAGATTCACACATTACATATTCAACATACACAGCAGCTGCACTGCCAAGAGCACATCCTGAGCAAGATCTTGAACAAATGAACAATGATGAAGATTATTACTGAGATAATTCAACAATAGTCTCCATCACTAATGTACTCAAAACAAAAAGGAGGAAGAAAGAAGGGAAGGAGGGAGACAGGGAGGGAGGGAAGAAAAAAGGAAGGAGGGAAGGACAAAGAGAAGGAGGGAATAAAGAAAAAATCCTTTGAGTAAACTGCTTTCCCAGTAAATTCACATTTTTCCCAGAATTTATACTTATGCTTGGAAATGTCAAAATTCAAGTGATCTCTAGAATACCACAGTTTAATTTATGCATTTACAAAGATTTCAGTATATTAAAAATAATCCCTAATGAAAGAAGGATGGAGTGAAAATTATAACTATTCTATCTGGAACTTCTGAATTCTTTAACTTCAATCTCTAAAGTTTCATAGACCACACATCAGTATCAGTGGCATCAGAAAAAGTCAGGACTCAATTAGCGTCATGAAATGACAAGATAATATAGTACCCTAATAAAATACACACAAAATACTATAGGTAAAAACAATAGTAAACCGGGGCTGGAGAGATGGCTCAGCGGTTAAGAGCACCGTCTGCTCTTCCAGAGGACCCGGGTTCGATTCCAGCACCCACATGGCAGCTAACAACTGTCTGTAGTTCCAGTTCCAGGCAAACACCAAGGCAAATAAATAAATAAATAAAGTTTAAAAAAAACCTATAGTAAACCACTTCCAGTTGATTTTGTCATTTTAGATAATATTATCTTTGAAATTCAATGTCAGTATGGCTTCTAGATATGCCATAAACACTAGCTACAGTTCTTTTACAAGTTCTTAGCTGTTTTGAGCAATTTTAATGATCTTGTTACAGAAAATAACAATATACCATAGGCAAATATAGCAGTAAATGAAGTAATCTGTTTATCATACTCAGCACCCTGGGGTACAATAAAACTCTTTGCAAGTAGTACACACTGCCATGGCTTCTACCGATGCTCTTATATCAACTACTTCTATTGTCACTGCTCCTATTACTAATTGTACATAAGCAGAAGTGAGCAAAACAAATTCTGGATGTGAAATCAGTGAAGAGAGACCATTCATCAACTACTAAAATGTGAGAATAAAAATGATGACTATAAATTCTATATATTGAATAATAAGCACTAAATTTGTCTCTGGGAGAGCATTGTGGGATTAAAATGAGTTTGGCACACTTTCAGCATGCTGATTAAAACACAAAACGAGTCTTTTCTCTCTTTAACCATTCTGTCTTTTGAGAAGCCTGCCCAAAATATGTTAGAACGCAAATACTACAGAACAGCTGCATATAGCAGTATTCTTGGGAACTTTTAAGTCTGGATTTGGTGACTAAAAATGACATAATAAAATGTAGAAATAATAGTTTAAGCATTATAACACATTTATTAAGCTCATAAATGGTGTACATTCTTAGAATTATTAGGCAAGATCTCAATAGAAATGAACCTTCAACATATCTCCAAATATATGATTATTAGAAGTAGAGGTTGGATAATTAGTTCCGTGGGATCAGTGATAGGGCACTTACCTGCTAAGCGTGAGGTTTTGGGTGCAGCCCTAGCAATAAAAATTAATTTTAGGAGGAACAAAAGTAAAGTATATATAAAATAGCACCTTTAAAGTCTTCATGTTGATGAAAAATAAGTTTAGCAAAGAGCCAAATAGCAAGAGACACTAGATTTGAGCCCTGACAGGTAGCAAGGTACAAGGGCAAGACTTATTAGCTACGAGGCTTACCCTAAACCAAGTTATGAAAGAAGAATCCATATTTACAGATTTGCAAGAACCATGGTGGCTTATCTAGTTTTCCAATCATTTGCAAAATAGTACACCCTAAAATTGCAAGCTGGTGACTTGAGAAATTCTCTGTGGAGAAAATATCTGTACCAAAATGCCAGATAATTTGTAGATGGCAAAGACTGCATACAGTAAAATCTTGTAGGAGGCCATACTAACCTGCATGAGGCAGAATAGAGTGTGAGAAGAGGTGATTTCTTGGGGAAAAGAAAGATGTTCTAGTTAGAAGAACCTGAAGGATAGTGGGCAGGTGATGTAAGACTCCTAGAGAGGTGTGGATAAATGCCTGTTCACTCACTCAAATAGACAAGGAGCAGTGTCAGGTCAAAGAAACAATTGCACCAACGTTGACCTTGGTGAACCAATGAGTCTGGTAGGGTTACTTAAAGGAATGTAGATAGTGCAAAGAAGATGCACCACCAAAATAGTGTGAAAACTCATGAAAGTCACATTCCCAGTGCTCTCTGTATAGACAGCTCAGGTAGAAGAGTTACTTCCAGGTAAAAAAGTTACTTCTTCCAGAAACCTGGGTTGGTCAGATAGACTCCTCTATCAGTTCTTACTGCTTATATAACCTTGGGAAGATACTCCTGAATCTTATAAGTTTCCAGAACTTCCTGAGACTTGTGAGAGGTTTATGTCTAGAGTACCACAGAGCCTTCCTCTGAGATAGCGTTTCAACTCTGAGGAGATTGTCACACAGCAGCAAGCCACATTAACTAACTTGATATGAAGGGAATATAAATGTAGAGTTAAAAATATTATCCCAAGTTCTCATCTTTTAAAAGAGTCATTAGGCCTAAAGGAAAAATTTTCCAAAAGTGTAGAGAATGATTCAAGAAGAGAGACAGACAGAAAGGACAACACAGGAGTAGAAATGAGTAGCTACATGAGTTAGCTATAGATTGGGCACTACTAGGCTTCACATGCATAGAAGCCATTGAAATAAAACACAGGTGTATACTCAGAATACAAGGTTATGGTCTTGCAGGTAGCTTGTAATTAGGACCAGGATGAAATAAGGTCACAAAAGTCAATGGTATGTAAGGGTAAATGTCTTTAAAATTAAGAATTTCTCAGGAACCATCTGTATGAAACATCTGTTTTCTGAACTACAGATACAATGAAAACAGTAAGTTATGATTTTTGTAATAAATTTCTATAATGTGTCTCTGTGCCAGACATGGTCCAGGGAGCAGGAAGGAGAGAGGGCCAATGAATCAGAAATGAGGACATCACTCCCTGCCTCTGACTCATTTAGTCTAAACCACTGATGCTTGAAAATGACAGCCTGACATCACCCAATCCAAAAGATAAGGCAGGCTAACATTGTTAGTATCAGAAAATTGGGGCCCACACTTGCTGTCTGATAAATAATAATTCCAAATTGTTATGAAGGTATAGCCATAGTTAAAACATGACTCCCAGCCTCAGAGTTTATCCATACCCTCTACCACCAAGGCTCCTTCCAAAGATACTGAAACTAGGATCATCTCTGACCTTATCTGTTCACATTTTCTAAAGATAAGTTAGTGTCACTAAATTAGGCCCCCTCTCTTCTTGATTCTTTAACTTCCTTAGACATCAGAAAGTAGTAAAGTTATGCAGGTATTTCTATGACTCCATGTTTATTTTAAGGAATACAGCCAATAAAAACTTTAAAATGTCTCACTCTTTGATTGAAAGGGGTAACTTTATGTGCTGGTATTTTGTATATGCTCTTACAAATAAAGTCTGAGGATCAGAGGGCAGAGCCAGCCACTAGTCATAGAGGACAGGTAGTGGTGACACACACCTTTAATCCCAGCACTTGGGATCTCATGGCTTTGGTCCTAGTACTTGGGAGGCACACACACCTTGAACCCCAGTACTAAGGAGGTTGATACAGAGAGTGGTATGACTGGGTTAGGGTTAGAGAGGAATAGAAGGCAGAAGGAGACAAGAACTCAGATTTTTTGTTTTTGTTTTGGTGTGAGGATCGGGTAGAGGTATGAAGTCTCACTAGTGACTGGCTCCTTTGTCTCTCTGATCTTTCAGCATTTACCCTGATATCAGGCTCTGAGCTTTTATTATAAAGAACAATTAGAATTCACACTACTGCTTTAATCTTCATCTTCTAATTGACAACTGAGAATGGCAGACGGACCTTCTATTTCCAGGGAGATCCCTGTTGTAAGAAGTTTCTGGCCCAGCCTAGCCCTGAGGTCTAGACCAGAAGCCTCAAATAACCACACAAAGTCTTTAATTACAAGCTGTTTGACCGATGGCTCAGGCATATTACTTGCTAACTCTTACTCTTAAACTAACCCATGATTCTTGTCTTGTTTAGCCACATTGCTTAGTATCTTTTTCTCAGAGCAGCATTCTCATATCTCAGAACAGACATTTCCTCTGTGTCTGCTGGCATCTGGTGCTCTGTTTTTCCTCTTCTGCTATGTCATTCCTCTTGTGGCTTAGTCTGGTAGCCCCACTCATACTTCCTGTCTGCTTTCTGGCCAATCAGCATTTTATTAGACCAATAGGAGTGTCAAATATTTACTCTGTACAAGAATATAATCCCATAGTAGATCCCTAGATGCAGAAATTGATTAACTAATTCAGATGACCATTAGTATTGTTCCCATCCTCTGGCAACCACTGGTTTCTATGCATAGAAGGATTCCACTGTCTTCTGCTCTCAGTAGCAAATGTTGCCTTATTGTTCATTTCACTTGCTTTATTTTCCCCCACATAAAACTGGAGTAGCAATGTATAAGATGTCCAAGAACTCAGAAAGCTTAAATAGTCCCAGAGGCAAATAAAAAGATTTTTTCTACATTTAGTCAAAATTGGCCATGCATTTAAGTGCCAAGATATTCCCTAAAGCTTTGAATCTGGCTGCAAAATTCAAAATCCATGTTTCTCATAATGTTATGCTAGAAATGAATCTAAGCTTCAAAAAAAATGGAATAAGTTATAAGTGCAACCCTTTGAACCCAAAGGGCTTTTTCTATAAAACATTCATTTGCTTACTGAATGGCTTTGCTTCTTTTGATTTTGTTTTTAGACCTTGTCTGCTTCAAAAGACAGCCACTTAAATTATTGTCTGTGTCTTACTAGTTATATGGAGGTAAATAGAGAGCCCCTAACCACTAGGCATTCTAATTATTAGTCATCTTAAAATCTCAGTTCAGAGACTGACCTACTAGATATGGTATTAACTGAGACTAAAGTGGCAAAGGATGCATTATCCTGTATGGCTGCAGGAAGGGGTAGGCACTGCACACTATTTTAGGCAGGAGCATGATGAGAACGAATTTGCATTTTAGACAGATCACTATGGTGATGACGGGCTGGAAGGAGGCCATCTGAGAAGCAGGGAGAGTGAGGAAGACCTGAATGCTGCAGCTTCAGGGCTAAACAGAAGCACGAGAAATAGTGACTAGATTCTAGCAGGACAGACAGGGTTTGAAAGCCAGGCAGGAGGCTCTACCGCTTGCTCTGCTCTGCTCACAACAGGGCAAAGTATTCAACACAGGAAGTCTTAACTGCAGGAAAGAAGCAACAGCTTTCCTCACTCAAGGTACAATGTCCCCTGCAGGCAGCTCTCTTAAAGTACAAGGTACCCAGCTCAAGTCAAAAGTCAACTCCCCCCCCCCGCCCCCCCCCC
>PVIH01028607.1:0-14897 GCA_004025045.1 Sigmodon hispidus | reverse complement strand
TAGGCTGACATGTTAATGAGTGCTTTATGGTTGTAGCTACAGACATTCCTAGTTACTTTTCTCTAGATCTGTATGAGGATTGAGGTCTCATATTCTTTCTGCAGGACATCTTAGAAAACTTATTGTTGTTCTTTTTAAATTCATGCTTAGGCTGACATGTTAATGAGTGCTTTATGGTTGTAGCTACAGACATTCCTAGGAGACACAATGTCACAAAAAACTCCATGATTCTCTGTCTCTTATAATTATTCTGTCATCTATTCTACAGTGTTCCCTGAGCCTTACATAGGAAAGTGTTTTATAGATGTATCCATTGGTGTTGGCCTGCAGTACTGCACATTTTGATTGGTTATGATTTTCGATAATGGTCTCCACTGACTTCAAAGAGTAATTTCCTTGATGTGGAGTTAAGAGTTTATTTATCCGAGTGTATAAAGAACAAATATTTATATTGCTGTTATGGATTATGTTCATTTACTAAGTAGTGGTTCTAAGTTCTGCTCCAACACTCAATATTTCACCAGCACTTAGTATTGTGCTAGATTTCCAGTAACAGACATGTTTTCCCTCTTGTTGAGTAGGTCTTAAGTCAAATTACAGAGCTATTGGCTACTTCCAAGATATGTGTGTCATTATTGCATAATAAGGCATTCATGGCATACCGGCAATTAATGTGGTTTGTATATGACATACTTAGATAGGATTGTTTGTTGCCTTGCTACTTTGGAAGCTTACATGGTACATTCTGGTTTATTCATGGTATCTCCAAAAACAGGGAGTTATTTTCTACCTTTGATGGAAAATAAAGATAATAGCAATGGTTCTTTATTTTAGTTAGTTGGGCCAACTAATTGTTTCTACTTTCTCAAAGAATTGATTCTTAGGTTTACAGTGTTCGTTGTACTGATTTGTCTATGTTTTATTGATTTCTGCTCTGATTTTAATTATTTCTTGACTATGGCTGATTTTTATTTTGCCTGCGGCTGAATTTTTATTTATTTTGTTTGTTTTTTTCAAATTTTTTAGTTGCATAGTTAAGGTATTTATTTCTGCCCTTTCTGTTTTGTTAGTGTAGTTACTTAAAACTATAAATTTTCTTCCCAGGACTGCTTTATATGTGTCCCAGAAATTTTGTCCTATTGTGTTGCACTTTCATTAAATCTCATGGAATTTTTTTAATTTCTTTATTGATTTTTTTCTTAGAGCTATTTATCATTCAATAATGAGTTTCTTAGCATTTGCAAATTTACAAGTTTTTTTTTTTTTTTTACTGTCAGTTTCAAGTTTTGTTGAATTGTACTCAGGTTTCAAGGAGTTATTTCATTATTTCTTAATTTGAAATTTTTTTGGTGAAGGACTTTATTCTTTATTTTACACATTACATATTCAGTAGATATTCTCATATATGATCTATTCATAAGGCACCTTACTTTGACTAGTCAAATTTATATAACATCGTTGTTTCTTGTACTTTTGTTAGATACTTGGTTTCTATTTCCTGTGCCTTTTCTATTTTTATTTTATTTCTTTCAAAATTTTAATGGTATATATAATGCAATTAAAAATATATACAATTTATAGTTACATGTATGGTCATAATGTATAAACATATGTGACATAATTTTCAATGTTATTATTTATATATAATATATTTGCCTTTTTTGGTTTTATATGACCCTTTTTTATTTTAATATATGATACTTCTTCCACTTTCAGTACATTTTACTTAAATATTATCATTTCATTCAAAGGCTGATTTATAATTAAAATTTGGAAAATAATGTTCATATAAAATATAAGCATTAATTTGAAAAATAGTGAAATGTATACTTAATGGTCTGTCATTTAGTAATAAATGTTATAATTGCTGAAATATGAAACTAATGTGGAAGCTTGTGCTATAATTATTGGAATTATAGGTATGTTATATGATATGACATGCACTATTCTTATAGACTAACAGTAATAAAATCAAATATTTCTAGTGGAAAATATACTGGAAGCAAATACATGAAAAAAATTAATTTCCAGGTAGTATATGTATTTGGATTTCCTGTGTTTTTTTCTAATTATAACTTCTGAAAGTGGTATGTTGTTTTCTATGACTGCTAATGCTTTTGAGTATCTACTCATAATATAAGGTTTACCTGTCAAGACTATAAAATGTAGACAAACATATCATTATACTAAAATTTTACAATAATAAAATGACTCTTAATGGCATTTTTCTATATCAATGAATTAGTAACTCCTTCAGCCATCATCAGAAAACCTTCTTCTTATAGAACATGGGAAATCATATATAGATACAGTACTAGAAAATGTACAAATATTGAGAAATTATGAAACTATCCATGGTGAAATAAATAAAGAAAATTATATAGGAAGGTAAAAGCCCAAAGGCAAAGATAGACAAGATAATTTAAGAAAAGCTGGCTAGAAATAGGTCAATCTAATGTCAGGCATTCATAAGAAAAAATAATTTTCCATGTGGGATTATTTAGAATCTGAATGTCAGCCCCTTCTCCAAACAGTAAAAGAGTAAAGAGAAGAACAGACTGTACTTCAAGGTAGACTCTATGCCCAAGATAGATGGCGAGCACAAAATGAGTTCAATGGTATTGTTGTAGACTTTTGATCTCCTTTTTTTTTGCTTGGACACTTTTGTATTTTTGATCTTTTGCTTATAAGTTTTGGTTTCTTATTATGTGGGATTTGGGGAGAGCTTACGTATATATGTACATGTGGAATGCCAGTTTTTTATTTGTTTCTGTTTGTTAAACAGAGAGAAGGAAAGGCTGTGGAGGTGGGTAGGTAAGGAGATAATGAGGATCAGAAATAGTTAGAGGAGAGGAAATGTGGGACCAGAATATATTGTATGAAAAAACCCCACGAAATTAATAGTAACAGAAGAGCAATCCATTGTTAAAATATAGAATAAATATGTACTTTAATTAAAGCATTTAAAGGTAATCATAATCTTTTGAAAAAATGACATTTTTTCTTTTTAAATTGTTAAATAAAAGTTCTCTATTTAAGATATACCACACTTATTTAATAAATGTACACATTGGAAAATTGCTAATTTAAGGTATTAAGTTTACATATTACACATATATCTCTGTGCTGCGAGAGCACTTGAAATCCACTCAGTTATTTCAAACATAAAATATATTATTAGTTGCAACCCTTTATACTCCCAAATAGCTAAGGAAATCTTCAAGAAGGAGGTGATTGAGTGAGAGGAGCAACAATGAGGGAGAAAAAAAAGAGATGGAGATCTTACTAAAAGAAACCAATGTGGGGTTAGAAAAAGACCTGATGCTAGAATAACCTACAAGAACCCACAGCATGTTCCTGCCTAGGGCTCCAACCAATAGTGAAGGTGTTGCTAGACAGGACTTCCTCTATACTCAAATGAATAACCACTCCAAGTGCCAACACAGAACTTACATCAAAAATGAAATGAGGAAGAGGCAAAGATACAGGGCTGAGCACTAGGCTGAACTCCTGGTCCAGCTGAGAGCAGGGGGAGAGAGTCTTTTTGAGCAAGGGGATAGGGCTTATGAGGAAAATTCCCACAATGATGGCTGGCTGGAGCTGTGGGAGTTCACTGAATCAAGCACAGCCACTAGGGAACTTTCATAAAAAGGAACTAAGCCCTCCAAGGATAGGCAGCTGTTCACTGGCGTGGGCAGTATGTGGAGCCTCAAGGGGATGGATTAGACTGTGTTTCCATGTGTGGACTAGCACTTAGTAGCCCATTATCTCCAGAGGAACACCTACCCATTCATGACATTATGATAAGGAAATTGGACCTGCCTGGAGAGGATGCTGTGCTGATCCACCTTGGGACTTCTTGCCCTTTTGGGAGAGGGGATGGGGGATGGGGAGGAGGGAGCTGTAGGCAGATAGGGAGGTATTGGAAGGGGGAAGGGAGGGAAAGCAAGGGGATACATGGGAAAAAGGGCTTTATTTTCTAAAAAATAAAAGTATATATTGTTAGTTATTACAAAATATTATGTAGAAATTTTACAATATATTAATATTCACTCTGCTATAAAAATTCTATAAATTATTCTTTCTATCCAACTGAAATTTTCTGTCACTGTACTAACATCTGACCATTCACCTATTTTAAACTTAGGGTAACTACTAATTTACTCACTGATTCTGAGTTTTGACTCTGTTAGATACCACAAATATGTGATATCATGTATTATTTATCTTCCAGAACCTAACTTTTTTCTTAACATTTATTCTAGAAGTTATTTTATGCTAAATCAAGTAATTAGAATGTTTGTCTTTGTAAGATATCTCTAATAGTCAATTTCAGGTATGTATTACATCTTATTTACCCATTAATGCAGGACACTTCCGAGTTCATGATTACTATGAAGAAAGCTTGAAAAAATATGAGCATACAGGAAGCTCTTTGGTATAATGAATCCATTTGTAACATAAAACTATAATTTATTCTCAGTCTCTCCTTTGTTCCAATGGAAAAGAATTCTTATTCTGTTTTCCATAGTGAAGGTATCAATTAATATTCCCAACAGCAACATACAATGGTTTCATCTTTCTACATCACTTCAAACATTTATTTTTGGTCCTTTAGAATGACAGCTACTTGAGCAGGTATAAAATATTATCTCATTGTGAAATTTGGCTCACATTTTCTTGGTAACAGTGACATGAAACATATTTCCATTTCTTCTTTTGAGAAATAGCTCTTCCAATGATTTGCCAATTTTTAAGTAAGGTTATTTTTGTACTAATAAATTGATTTCTTTATATATTTTGACACTAAGTCCCTTACTAAATATAAGATGTAAAAATATAGTATTTATTATATATAAACTCTGACTTTTCATTTGTTGTAATAGAATTTATCTCTTCATTTTTGTTGTGTTCTTTTTTTTCTTTTCCTTCTTTATTTTGTATTTATCAAAAAAATAAACAGTAAAAAAATTTTAAATGCGGATGAGTTAACAATAACTATACAGAGGATAAGAATCATAAGCATGGCTTATCAAGGGTGGAAATACAAATAAGATTGCTATACATATATTTTCTTTGTGTTCAGCTTGTTTTGTTCTTTTAAGTTGTGCTTTTGGTATTATAGCTGAAACATCATTTCTCAAGCGTATGTCATGGAGCTTCCTACATATGCCATCTTGTAGTAGTTTTACAATTTCATGTCTTAGGCTGTCTTCAATCTGTTTTGAGCTGATTTTTGTAGTTAACATAGGAAGAAATTCTCACTTATTTCTTCTCCATATAGTTTTTACAATTCACTTAATACCATTTATTGAGTATACTATAATTTTTCCATTTTGCTCTTTGCAACATTGTGGAAAATCAACTGACCATTAATTCATTGATTTATTTTATTGCTCCATAGTTTGTTTGATTGGTCTACATGAGCTTCTTAAATGTTATCACTGTACAGTTTTTATTACAAATGTTATGTAGTAGACTTAGTCCCAGATGGTATTATACTTCTTTCTGCTCAAGATTGTTTTGGCCCCTTGGGCTCTTTTAAACAACTCTCTAATTGTAGTTTCTACTTTTTTAAAAATGCTTACTGGAATGTGAGGAAGATATGGCTACAATATCTGTCACTTCACTGATTGAAAGGTTTGATTTGATTTATCTATTTGGTCAGGCAACATCTTTTTTCATGTGTACCCATCCAAAAACTGCATAGTCAGTTGGAAAAAATGGCTTTCCCTGAAATGATGAGAACTTTTTGATTAAGGGAATACAAGAACATGCTAGAATTGCCAAACAAGCTTTTATAGATCAAATTCTTTCTTTGGGGTTTTCTTAAGGTCAGGCTTTTATTTCTTTTCTGTTGCTGTGATAAAATAATCTAACAAAACCTACTTAAGCGAGATTTATTTTCACTCACAAGTCCAGTATACAGTCAATCGTGACCTGGAAGTCAGAGCATCAGGATTTTGTTGCAGCTGGTCACATTACTTCCAGAGTAAGAAGATAAGAGCAATGAATTCAGACCTGTCATCTTCTTATTACATCAATTCTTCATAAACATCTCAAAAGGCCCAGCCCTCAGGTGATTCTAACTTCTGTAAATTTTATAACTTAACACTATTCAGTACAGACTACATCGATTCTTTAGTGGTTGTTAGTTAGGGTGCACAATTTAACAATATTTGTTCTTCTGATCTACAAATTCAAAATACTTTTATTTGTATTTCTACCCTTGATAAGCCATGCTTATGATTCTTATCCTCTGTATAGTTATTATTAACTCTTCCGCATTTTAAATTCTTTTTACTGTTTTTTTGATAAATACAAAATAAAGAAGGAAAAAAAAACAAAAAAAAACAAAAAAACACAAAATACTTTTGCTTATTTATAACATTTTGAATTCCTTCACAGAATATTTTATATTTTATACTGCATGGGAGAAATAGTTATTGTCTAAAAATCTGGGCATAATTTGAATACCTAAGATACTCCCAAAAAGCTGAGTATAAATTTGCAGTGGAAGAGTCAAACATATCACATTGAAGAGAGAGTAGAGAAATCCTGATAGACATGAGTGTTCTTTGGAGAATCAGGCTGATATACTGCCCCAGAGACTAAATCTCTACTGACTAGCGTTCATGGTTCTGGAACATGCCATGCATACTGCAAAGGGAGAAAAATAATTTTAAATCTTACCTAGCTATGGACCAGATGTGACAATGACTAGTTTAATAAGACTGGTACAATAATTATATGAATATTCTATGAGTGTTCAACAATATTCTGATTGGATCTAAGGCCCACTACATGAGATGAAACTCATACATGACATTGTTAAAGAGGCCAAGAACTTATAGCTATGAAGGTTATGGGATCTAAAGGAGGTATTAATATTATTATTAGGCTATACAGTTATAATTTTAAAATGACTTCTAATGACTAATTTCTATACTCACAGATTAGTTCATCTCTCAGTCCATTTCAGAGAAGCTACTCCTTACAGTGGATGGCAATTAACATAGAGAACCTCACATGGTAAGCATGCAGAGAATAAGTTCTGAGTACTGAGCCCTGAATGTGATATATATTTGATATTCATATCCCTCTGACCAAAGCTCAATTATCTTTGAGAAAGAGGAGAAGAGATTTAAAAAGATAAGTGGTTGATGAATTCAAGGAAACAGTGTTTTCCCATGAGGCTAAATCCACATATAAAGACACAACAATTGTTAGTATATGCAGAAAACCTGCATAAATTGAATCTACACAAAATCAGAGCATAGCTATAATATACCCTCTCACAACTCAGAAATTGTTGAAATTGATAGCTGCTTGAAAGGGAGTCTTGTATTTTTTAATGGTATGGTCTTTGATAGGCGAGCCAAGGAGGACACTACTTTCAAGACGAGATGGGCAATAAAAAAAAAAAAAAAACAAGGAAGAAAATTCAGATGATTGGAAAGAAATTAGAGGTTAGAGAGAATGGTTAGGGGAGGAGTTATGCTGTGGATGATATGTTAAAAATACACAGTATGAAATTCTCAAATAATTAATGAAAGAATTGTTAAAGAAACTGGTTCAGAACTAAAAAGGGAATTCTCAGCATAGGAACTACAAATGGATGAAAGGCACTTGAAAAAGTGCTCAACATCTTTAACCATCAGAGAAATGCAAATCAAAACAACTTTGAGATTACACCTTACACCTGTCAGATTGGCTAAGATAAAGGACACAGATGACAGGCTATGCTGGAGAGGGTGAAGAGAAAGAGGAACACTCCTCCATTGTTGGTAGGATTGTAAGTTTGTTCAACCATTCTGGAATGCAGTATGGCAGTTTCTCAGGAAACTGGTAATTCATCTCCCCAAGGATCCAGCAATAACACTACTGGGTATATACACTAAAGATGCACATTTGCACTCCAGAGGCATTAGCTCAACTATGTTCATAGCAGCATTATTCATAATAGCAAGAACCTGAGAACAACCTAGATGCCCTTCAACTGAAGAATGGATCAACAAACCGTGGTACTTCTACAAAATGGAGTACTACTTAGCAGTAACAAAAAATGATATCCTAAAATTTGCAGGCAAATGGACAGATTTGGAGAATATCCTCCCAAGCGTGGTATCACAAACCCAAAAAGATAAGCAGGGAATGTACTCACTCATTAGTGGACTCTAAACAAAACAGCAAAAAGCAAAATATTCCCAAGCTGGAAACCACAACCACTGAACAGCTTGGGATCTAAAAGACCTTGGACTGGCACCTTGGATCCCACTCCTTCGAGAGGAATCCTTGATCCAATCTTGATGTTGGGGTGAGGAAAGCAGGTCTGCCAGGAGTGGATGCTGAACTAAGCCACACTGGGACCTTGGGACCTCCTGCCCTTGCTGGGGAGGAGATAAAGTGATGTGGAAAAGAAAGTGTGACTGGAAGGGGCAGGAGGGGGCAGCGAGCTTGAACAAGAATACACACGGATAAAAAATATGACTTTATTCATAATAAAAAAAGAAATTATTTACCTCCTAACCCTGAAATCAAGAAATCAAAATATTTCTTGCAGACAAAACATACAAACAAGATTAATCAATAATCTTCAACATTTTCTCATTGGCGCTTGCCTCTGGAGGAAAAGATAATGTTACATTTCATCATGGTATACCATCCAGTATATAATTATTTTCTAATAATCTATCTTCAATTTTAATGACCTTTATACTAGTATCTTACATAAGAGTAAAAACAATAATAAGTAAATGTGTTTATTAGTCTATATATATATATAAACTTAAAAATCATTTGTGTGTGGGAGGTTATGCACGTGTGTCCAAATGTTTGTAGAGTCTAGAAGAGTCCATCACATCTCCTGGAGGTCAGCTTACAGGTGATGTGAATTAATTTCAGGAACCACACTGAGGTCTATTGCAAGAATAATACACACTCTTAAATCCTGAGGGCATCTCTCCAGCTCCAATATTCAATTTTTAAAGTATATGCCTTTAAATATGTTTCAAGCACTTTTATGAAGAAAGTAGAAATTAAGTCACTGATAATTGTGTGAGTAATATGGTGAAATATGAACCTCTAGCATTTGCTTTCCCTCATAAATATTAAATGGATAACTATCTGTGCATAAAAATACTTTCAAGTTAAGAAAATTAAACATTTAAAAAATTAAAGAAAGTTTTTATAGGAAAATAATACGAAAACACATTAAAATTTTAATGACTGTTACAGGATGAATGTCAAGCAACCACAGAGTCATATTTTTGACCATGCATTAGTTTTTCCGCATATGTACAAGAAAATAGTGGACAAAAACAACTTTAGAGATGAAGAATTTATTTAAGCTTACAATTTAAGAATGAAACCCATCATGGCAAGGAAATCATGGGAGTGAGAATGTGAAACAATAGATCACATTGTATTCATGGTTCAGGAACAAGAAAAAGGTGAATTCTAGCTCTCATTAAACTTTAATTTTTCTCTTTAGTCCAGAATCTTAGACAACACAATGGTGCCACCTACAATTAAGGTGAACCTCCCTACTTAAATTAATGTAATCTAGATAATCTCTCATAAACATGACCAGAAGTTTTTTTCATAATGTAATCCTAAATCTCACTAAGTTAACAGTCAGGAACAATGCCTACAAATTATTTTATCCATAACTATTGGCATATTATAATTGGCTTTGGAATCCTTAGAACGTGGGGCCTGACTTATTTTTGTAGGCCACCAAGAGTAAACTGTTAAGAAAATTCTGATTGCACTGTGATACTCCAAGACAGCTATTTAAAATTTATATTCAATCAGAGGATAAAGCTAGCAATTATCTGATCAGAGTTGGCCAAAAGAACCCAGCAATTTGGATAGAGAAGACACACAGGAAAGAAAGGGTGGGGAATTGAGTTTAGCATTTCGTTTTTGTTTCTGGATGAATGGAGACAAGTCTCTATAACCAAAAGGCAATAACAACTTGTGGATTCTGGAATTCTCTGATCTAGCAGGGTTTCTCCCCACATCTGACTTCTGAGTCTCTTTTGGTAAATAGACATATAAAGACTTAGTTTAAACCAACATAACACAGCTACAGCAGAGCCATGTCTACAGGGTCAAAAAAAGGCTATAGCCTGAATGATAAACAGGCCATTGACTAAGGGGGCTGTAGGCCACATATAATTAAAATGTTAGTAGGTTTCTATGCAGCTGCTAAGCCAACAGAACAACAATGGACCATGAATGGCATACCGAGTTTGGCCCCTGTTCTCATATTTGACTTTTGTCTCTCATAGCACTCTGTCCACCAATTTTCACTTTTGTCACACCAGCAATAGACAAAACCAGCAGCTATGCCTTCATAACCATTGAAGTATCAGCTACAAAACTCTGCCTCCCTATACTTGAATTTGTCAGATGTGCTGTTTAATGAGAAATTTAACTAACACAATAACTAATGGAGACTAGACTTGTAGAGTATTTGTCACAAAAGTTCTGTGCTTAGGATGATTCTTTCTTCTGATATAGATTGCTGGATTTTGAATTAAAAAAAAAAAGCCATAATGGGCTACATGCTTAGTAATAGTTCAGTGCAGTTTTGATTAAAATGCATTCCTATAAAAACCACAATTCCATAGGGTGGAATGAATACCTTTCAATATGCAAACATCAATGCCTGAATAAAAGGGTCATCAGAAATTTTAACAATTGAACTCCCCAAGAGTAATTTTCAGCAACACATAGCAGGAGGGACATCCCACAGACAAACCCTGTCCCAAATGCAAACTGCATCATCACACACCAAATCTGCAGACCCCCCACAGCAACAAACTGGTCCAGAGTTGACTAAGAGGTGAATGCACCACAACCCCTAGACCTTCTCTCCAAAACTCAGGACACAGGCCCTGGCTCCCCATCCACCCAAACTCTGCTCTAAACTAAAGAATGCTGGAAACCTCCTGTTCTCTGGACACACAGCAATTCCTAGCAACACACAGCAGGAGAGACATCCTACAGTCCTACCCCATGCCAAATGCAAACTGCCTCATTACACACCTATATCTGAAGATCCCCTACCACCACTATGGTTCAGAGCTGACTAAGAGAGCTGACTGAGAGCTATGAGTCAGCTAAGTGCCTAATAAGACTGAACCCTGTGATAGCTGTAGACACACAACTGCTAGACCCACAGCTGACTAAGAAAAAACTAAGATATAACTAATACTAAACCAAGGAAGCAATGGGCAGACACCACTGCAAGAATACATATAACAATATAAAGAAAAACAAGGTACCACCAGAAGGTGGTAGTTCTACAACCCTAAGACCTGAGCACATCCATGAAGAGGAAAGATAAGGAAACAACTTAAAAAGAACTTTATGAAGTTTATAGAAGCCTTAAAAGAGGATATACAATATTCCCTTAAGGAAATAAAAGAAAATGTGACCGGGTGCTGTGTACAGAGTGTGTCCCAGTGAAATCTGGAGCAGGGGGAGATAAACTCTGTCTGTCAAGGTCCCCCAAGCTGCTGCTGAGGGAATTCCCATGGCTACCCACCTACAACTAAGCAATCAGATAAGGATTGGGGACCCTGAAGGACAGACTCAGACCCCACTCAGAGGTGAGGAGGGATCAGCAGGCACCAGCGCCTGTATCCCTGCCAGGGAGAGGAGACTTGAGTTCCCATCAGTTCCAGTTCTGGTTCCGGGACCAAGTGCTGTCTGCAGAGCCTGTCTCAGTGCACTTTGGAGCAGGCAGAGATAAACTCAGCCTGTCATGGTCCCCCAAGCTGCTGCTGAGGGATTTTGCATGGCCACCACCCTGCCTCCAATTGGTCAAACAGAGAAAGACTGAAGAAATTCAGTCCCCTGCACAGTGCAGAAGTAGTGATTGAGCAGAACATTTCCTAAGGGGTCACAGGAGGCACACAAGCCCGAGTGCCACAATTGACCAGGAGCCACCTAATTGCGAACCACTAAAGCCATGAGTAAGTTTTGCTAGTGCAAAAACTTACATAATAATATATAAAACAACAAGATAACTCTAGAAGAGAGTGGCAATCCTACAAATACAAGACATGAACTGAGCAATGAAGAGGAAACAGAAAGAAACAACACCAAATATTACTTTATGATGGTCATCAAAGTTCTCAAAGAAGATATGAAAAATAGCCTTAAAGAAATAGAAGGAAATACAAACAAAAAATTGGAAGAGATGAACAAATCTATGAAAGAAACATGCCAGGAACTAAAAGCTGAAATAGAAGCAATAAAAAAGGAACAAAACGAGGCAAAGATGGAAATAGAAAATCTGAAGAAAAAAGCTGGAACCACAGATACAAGCATAACCAACAGAATTCAAGAGATTGAAGATAGAATCTCTGAAGTGGAAGACTCAGTAGCTCAAATAGATATATCAGTCAAAGAAAATAGTAAAACTAAAAAAGCCATAACTCAAAATGTTCAAGAAATCTGGGACACCATGAAAAGACCTAATTCGAGAATAATAGGAATAGAAGAAGGAGTAGAATGCCAGCTCAAAGGCACAGATAATGTTTTCAATAAAATCATAGAAGAAAACTTCCCTAACTTGAAGAAGGAAATGCCTATAAAGATACAAGAAGCTTACAGAACACCAAACAGATATGACCCCCCAAAAAAGTCAGCGTGCCACATTATAATCAAGCCACAAAACATACAGAACAAAGAAAAAATTTTAAGAGCTGCAAAGAAAAGGGTCAACTTACAAATAAAGGCAGACCCATCAGAATAACGCCTGACTATTCAATGAAAACAATGAAAGCTAGAAGGGCTTGGTCAGAAGTTATACAGATGCTAAAAGAGCATGGCTGCCAAACTAGAATACTATACCCTGCAAAATTATCAATAACCATAGATGGAGTAAACAACACATTTCATGACAAAATCAGACTGAAAGAATATCTATCTACCAATCCAGCACTACAGAGAGTATTAGAGGGAAAACTCAAACCTAAGGACCCCAGATACACTCACGAAATCACTAACAATCAATAATTCCATAGAAGAATACTCCAGAGAAAGGAAATACAAACAAGGTACCATCGAAAATGGCAGGAAATATCAATCAATGGTCACTAATTTCCCTTACTATCATTGGACTCAACCCTCCTATGAAACGTCATACATTAACAAGATGGATACAACAGAAGCCATCCTTCTGTTGCATACAAGAAACACATCACCCACAAGGACAGACACAGGCTTAGAATAAAGGGTTGGGAAAAGATTTTTCCAGTCAAATGATCCTAAGAAACAAGCAGGGGTTGCAATCCTAATATCTAACAAAGTAGACTATAAGCAAAAAGCAATTAAAAGGGATCAAGATGGGCACTACTTATTCATCACAGGAAAAATTGGTCAAGAGGAGATTTCAGTCTTGAATATTTATGCCCCTAATATAAGGGCACCTACTTATGTAAAAGAAACACTGCTAAAGCTCGAATCTCACATCAATTCTTACACCCTAATAGTGGGAGACTTCAATACCCCACTTTCAACCCTGGATAGATCAACCACACAGAGACTCAACAGAGAAATATGGAGTCTGAAAGAGGTTATGATGCAAATGGATTTCATAGATATCTACTGAAGCTTCCAACCAAAAGCAAAGGAATATACATATTTCTCAGCTCCTCATGGAACTTTCTCCAAAATTGAACACATAATTGGTCATAAAGCAAATATCAACAGATACAAAAAAATGGAAATAATCCCTTGTAACATATCTGACCACAAGAGCCTAAAGATAGAGTTCAACAACATCAAAACCCAAAGAAAGCCTATGAACTCATGGAAACTAAACATCACTCAGCTGAACCATCACTGGGTCAAGGAAGAAATTAAGAAAGAAATCAAAGTTTTCCTAGAATTTAATGAAAATGAATCCACAAAGTTTGCAAACTTGTGGGACAAAATGAAAGCAGTCTTAAGAGGAAAACTCATAATGCTAGATGCCTATATGAAAAATCTAGAGAAATCCCACACTAGAGACCTAACAGTTCAGCTGAAAGCCTGAGAACAATTACAAGCGAATTCACCTAGAAGGAGTAGACGGCAGGATATAATCAAAATTAGAGCTGAAATCAATACAATTGAAGCAATAGGAACAATACAAAGAATCAAATAATCCAAGAGTTGGTTCTTTGAGAAAGCTAACAAGATAGATAAGCCCTTAGCCACACTAATCAAAAAACACAGAGAGAGTGTTCAAATCAACAAAATCAGATACGAAAAGGGGGACATAACAACAGACCCCCAGGAAATACAGAGAATTATCAGATCATATTTTGAAAATCTGTATTCCACAAAAATGGAAAACCTAGAAGAAATGGACAGCTTTCTGAACAGGTATCACCTACCAAAATTAAATGAAAATCAGATTAATTACCTAAACAGGCCTATAACCCTTAAGCAAATTGAAACTCTCATTAGAAGCCTCCCTCTAAATAAAAGCCCTGGTCCAGATGGTTTCTGTGCAGAATTCTACCAGACATTCAAAGAAGAATTACTACTATTACTCCTCAAACTATTTCACACAGTAGAAACTGAAGGAATATTGCCAAATTCCTTTTATGAGGCCACAATTACCCTAATACCTAAGCCACTCAAAGACACAACAAAGAATAAGAATTACAGACCAATTTTACTCATGAATATCGATGCGAAAATTCTCAACAAAATTTTGGCAAACCGTATACAACAATGTATAAAAGATATCATCCACCACAACCAAGTAGGCTTCATCCCAGAAATGCAGGGCTGGTTTAACATACGAAAAACTGTAAATGTTATCCATCATATAAACAAACTAAAGGAACAAAACCACATGATCATATCCTTAGATGCGGAAAAAGCCT
>PVIH01028605.1:0-14897 GCA_004025045.1 Sigmodon hispidus | reverse complement strand
TGAATAAGGATATATAGGGAAAGCTGAACACAAAGAAAATATATGTGTAGCAATCTTATTTGTATTTCTACCCTTGATAAGCCATGCTTATGATTCTTATCCTCTGTATAGTTATTGTTAACTCTTCTGCATTTTAAATTCTTTTTACTGTTTTTTTTTTTTGATAAATACAAAATAAAGAAGGAAAAAAAAAAAGAAAGTACATTATGTGCATGCCTTTTTGGTTTGAGCCAATTTCCTCATTCCTATGGGGCTGTCCTACTACACAAGGGGATTTAAGATCATGATGGGAAACCTACGGAGACAGCTGACCTAAGCTTTGTTGGAGCTCACTGACTTTCAACCAACAGCTGGGGAACCATCATGGAACTGACCAAGACCCTCTACATGTGGGTGACAGTTGTGTAGTTTGGTCTGTTTGTAAGGCCTTTATAAGTGGGACTAGGATCTGTCCCTGGCATGTGAGCTGACTTTTTTGGAACTTATTTTTTATGATTGGATGCCTTGCTCAATCTTGATACAGAGGGGAGGAGCTTGATGCTGCCTCAATTTGATATGCCATGCTTTGTTGACTCCCATGAGAGGCCTTACCCTTTCTGAAGAATAGATGGGGGGCGGGGTACACAGGACCTGTGGGGAGAGAATGAGAGGAGAGGAGTGAAGGGAATCTGTGGTTGATATATAAAATAGATAAATGACTAATAATAAAGGAGCCAGGACAGAAAGAAAGGAAACAAGAGATCAGAGAAAAGTCAATAAGACCACACTGACCTGACTGATCCACACAAACAGATGGAAGGGGCTACTGGTTTCATTAAAGTAAAGAGACTAAATCATCAGATAATTTTTTTTAGATAAAAATGTCCCACTAAGAAAAATCTAGACATAGATGTTATCTGGGTGATTTCTAGCAAAAATTTAAAGAAAAATGAACTTTGATTCTTCAGTCATGCATACGCACATACACACATGCAGAGATATACATAAATATGTGCATGCATGCAATATATACATGCATATAGACATACACCAAATGTACACACACATGTACATGTAGATGCTCACACATACACACAGATACATATACACATGCACACATGTATATACATATACGCATGCTCATGGATGTACACACACATGCACACACCTATACACAAGCCCCTGCACACACATGCACACTCTTAAATAATAAACTTTTAAAGCGGATAAAATTTAAAAATAGTTATAGACTATGTAATCTGTAATAAGAGTTTCTGGTCCAGCCTGGTTATGATGTCTGGACCCACAGTTCCAAATAATCACATAAAGTCTTATATTAATTACATGTTATTTGGCTTATGGCTCAGGCATATTATTTGCTAACTCTTTCTCTTAAACTAACCCATGATTAGCCAAGTGGTTTAGTACCTTTTCTCAGAGCAGCATTTTCATCTTTTTTCCTTTGCATCTCTCTGGCATCCCTGCTCTTCCTCGTCCCAGAGTTTTCTTTATCTGGTAGCCCCTCCCACACTTCCTGTCTGCCTTCTAGCCAATCAACTTATTATTATACCAGTAGGAGGGACAAGCATTTACAAAGTACAAGATCATAATCCTACTCATACGAGATGTCACAGACAAGTCAGTGCCAGCACGGAAACACTCTGATGCTTTGTGAAGAATGAACAAGTTTCTTTGGGGGTAATAAGAACGTCCCAATTGTAGCTATAAACATCTCAACAAATGTGATATTTTAAAAAAAACAAGAAACACTCCATTTTACAGTTTAAAATATAGAATTTTGTGTATCAATGTAAATAAATATTTACTTTTAAAAGAATACATTGTTAACATTTATTAGCCCACCCTCTGTTATTCTAGCTAAGATTTGGCTCAGGGTTTCCTAGACCCAAATCAAGGTACTGGTGTTCTTGATGGCACTTAATGACCTCTGATAGGCTCTCTCTTGTCTTTGTATAAAGGAAGAGTAGGGCTATGGTTTCTGTTTGTCTTCTCACTGACACCTGGGACCCACCCCTCGGGATCCTGGAATGTTTCCACCATTTTTACTTTGGGCTTGGCCGTCTCTAATTCATTAGTGAAGAGTCTTTGAGTAAAGACTAGAGTTTGTTGGAGATTTGACCTAGCTCACAGCCATCTTGCTTTGAATCTCAGTTACTTTGGTCTGCAGTTCTGAGGTCCTTTGTTATCTGACCTACGTTGAGTCTTGAGATGTAGCCTAAGCTGCCTTTGAACTCTCAATGCTCACGTCCCAGTCTCTCATATTTGTGTCTATAGGTGTGCACCACAGGGCCTGACCTCCGATGTTCTGAGTGTTACCATGTACCCGAGCACAGAGCAGAAAAATTAAGACTGCTGTACAAGCATTATTAAGCATGAACCTTAGGAATTGGAAGCCACCTGAGGAAGGTGCTGGTCAGTATGTCAGTCACTCCCCTTTCTTCTGCATAATTGTGTGTGTGTGTGTGTGTGTGTGTGTGTGTGTGTGTGTGTGTGTGTGTGTATAAAGGAAAGACCATGTGGGTGGATGAGAAAGGCCGAGGTGAGTGACAGAAGTACTGCTTTATTGCTGCAGTTGCCCAAATATGGGAAATCACATGAAAATCAGTAGGACATAATAAAAGTCGTTACTGAGAAGAAGACTGAGCTCAGCCGCTTGTCCCTTGGATGCAAGCAAGCCCTTTCCTCTTTCTGTCTACTAGTCCACCTTCCCCATAGGGTGGATTTATCCACAATGTGCCCAGATTCTGAACGCCTGCAGGGAAGGAACCTAATTGCAGCCACATGAAGTCTTGAATGACTTGGCTTATTGACATGACCTCCCTGCAAGAGCGGAGGCCCTGGCCAGGTGATGATTATTGCTCTAGACAGTACTCTCAGACATGTGAGCATTGCAAAGGGATTGTGTTCATCACTCAGAGTTGGAGACAGAAAACCATGGCTGGATGGCTTGCCTTTGAAGAAAAATTTCACCTGCTAGGCAGAAACACACAATGTGGGGAGACAAGACTCACCCCAGTTTCTGTGTGTCAAAGCATAAGAGTTGGCTATCTTACAAACTGCGTTTGTAGACGTGTGAATCTCATTTTAATAAAAAACAAATGGCATTTTCACAGATTTAAAACTAGATCACTCTGTATGAGAGGGTATTTATCTATGAGTAGGCTGACCCTTAAAGCATCTCTCTGAGATACATTGCACCCTATTAATATGCAGAATGAACTATAGCTTTATAAACAGCATTGCTACCCTTGGATGCTGACAAAAGCCTGAACCCCATGGACCTCACCTGGTCCTTTCTCATTCTAGAACCATAGTTGTCTTTGATCAAAGAGTGACCAAAGTCACCTTCTGAAGTCATAGCCTTCTCTTTGTCAGGGACTTTAAGAAGACAGTGCTGCTGGCTTGTGTTTGTTTTATTTTTAGGAAACAATTAAGACTCTCCCTTTTGCTATCCCTTTTGAGAGGGAATGCCATTTATAACAACATTAAGTAGCATTGAGCACTAAACTCACAGAATGAGCTCTTTTCGCTAATGAAATTATCCAGTTGCGCATAGTGCACCAGTAATTGTATGTTTGCTTTCCAAAGAAAATCAGGATGTTTTCAGACCAGTGCCTTCCAGTCACTAAAAATCCAGCTCACAACCACCTTACTTTGTGAAAACACTGAGTGGGTAAAGACACCAAGACATCAGCTTTTTCGCCACAAAGAGTGTGGAGAGCTCTCAGGAGATGCTGTGATGTCCCCAGAGAGAGAGAGAGAGAGAGAGAGACACCCCATTGGTGGTGACTGCACAACACCAGAAAGGGCCACACAATACCTTAACTCACATCCCTCAGAGACGCTTGTTTCCATCTGGAGGAATGGGTTTCCTTTCACACGTGCCTCTGCTTCCATACTTTAGAGCAGAAAAAAGAAATGGAAAGAGAAGACTCTCAAGAAATTGCCTGTGAAAAAGGAGATGGATGAACACAGAAGACCCAAAGGACTGGCATACTTACCTCCTATTTGCCTCAAAATGGCTGAACCCACATCTGGGATCTAGATGCAGAGGCCTCTAATTCCCTCAGAGCATATCCTTGCCTTCCTCCTGTGGAGAAATTTAGCTAATACCTAGACATAGCTTGAGATGAAGAATGAAGGTAGCCCACCTAGCCTTACACCAAAGCACCGCATGAATCGAGGCCAGTGATCATGTCAATGTAGATGTGAAAAAAAATGGCTAGTTCATATCAGAGTAGAATTATCAATACCACGAAAAAAATCTACCAAAACTGCCTTTCTGGAATGTGAAAACAAACTGGCACAGCAGGTAATTATAAGGGTCCACAGATAACAATTCGAGGAACATGAAACTATTTCCTAAATTGCATGTTGAGTTTAGCCAAGCCCCTTTACAGACAACCAGGAATGTGACTATGCAGAGAATACAGTAAAAAGTAGATGAGGACAGCCTTTAAAGGGCTGGAATCTATTTTAAAAGCCAACATTTTCATCTGCAAATATTAGCAGTGTCATTTTTTTGTCACTCACTTCTGTTATTGTCATTGTCATTTCCTTTGACTGTCTCATGTTTAGCCAAGGTCGTCACTGATCCTTGCAGTGGGTTCAGCTACAAGTTACTAAAGACAAAGAGGCACAAAGGCAGCTAGAGTGGAAGTGTGGATGAAAATAGAGATTGCTTCATTAAAACACGTAATTAACCACATGAAACGTCCAAGGATTTTGACCAGAAAGTAAAGACGACAAAACATTTATAAAACAGAGCTTGGGGCACATAACTATAACTCAGTTTTGGGTAGAAAAGGGTGATGACTGGCTAAACAACCTTGTGTCAAAATATTAAGTTGTCAAGTAAGTGATAAAGACACATAACATCAACCTCTGGCCTCCACAAGCAGGTACACACATAGATACATGTTCCCTTGCCTATGAACACCTGTATACACCATACAGGAACACACACACACACACACACACACACACACACAGAGATTGAGAGAGAGAGAGATCATGCATGCATACACAATTCTGTACAGTCATTTTATTTATGAAGTGTTTGAAGGTTGTCCAGTGGATGTCCAGAAATAACCACTGAAGAAACTGGAAAATAAAATGTAAAACATACAAAATGCTCTAACTAGACTTCTTTGTATAACTAGTTAATTCTATACATTGGGACAATAAAGTATATTCTGGGATTTAAAGCCTCTGGGCTTTGATCTCAGCTCTTCATGCACTACCTATCTGACAATATGGTAATTATTTTAACACCTGTGAGCATCCTTTCTTCTCTGAAACATCCACACTCTGAACCGAACATCCATCTCCAGGGTTTCAAAGTCAACACGGCAGTGTGACTTCCTGTCGTGAACTTTAATGTGCATGTTGGGTCTTTTCCATGGTGATTCCAGAAGGTGAACAGATTCACTGACTTCAGGCTTCCTGCTGCATTTCTCCAAAGTACAAGCTAGATGTTAGTGTAGCAGATGTTTGCATACTATAGAAAGACAATACACTGAAATTCTGAGTGCCTGCTGAGTTTATTTCCGAGCATGAGAGTCTGGAACATTCTGATTGTTTGCAAGATATCAGGGTCCTGACTGAAAAGACACAGCCTGTGTCCATAACTTCATCCACTTAGCATGTGATCATTGCAGCAAGGGTCACTTAGGGAAAGTCATATTTAATAATGGCTGCCTGAAGGATGCTCACCACTGTCAAAATGTTTCACCAGCAAGTAACTGTCTCATGTTGTCACACTTTGGCTTGTGCCGGTGCGCTCACTAAGCTCAGATGTCATTGGCATGCAGGGCCCCTTAAAATTGTCAGACCACCTTGCAACTGGGCACGATGCCACCCGAGCAGATGGCTTGGGTATATTAGGCAGCCAATGCAGGCTTCAGCACTGAGGATTCTTGAGCACTTCCTTTCTCAGAACATCATGTGAAAGAGTGAGGCAGCTCAGTGCTGAAAACATTTTGCATCATTAATGCATTGTAGAGATGATATCTTTTAGATATGGTGAAGTTTGTAGTCAGAGAATCAAAGATTATAAGATTCTCGGGGTTAAGATTCTCATTGGAAATGCAATAGATATTATGCAATAGTTTTATTGCTTGCTTCATTCATTCATTCATTTATCCAGTAATTTCTGATCACCTGTCTGTATCTTCCCAGACATGTAGACAAGCTATTACCCACCCCTGTTCAACCACCTCTGCTCACAGAAAACTTACCACAGAAGTGAGCAGCCCCACTTAGACTGCAGCCACTGTTACATGTGGAATACTTTCTAAGATATAGATAGCCCAGTAACTGCTGTGACTTTAGGTAGAATTGCAAAAATATGGTTAATATTTCTTTTAGAAACAGAAATATGACTCATTGCTTGAGATAACCATCTCCCAACTCAATTCAACTTTATAAAATATAATCAGTTGAATAACTCCAGAAAATGAACAAAATGTGTGTTGTATATATCTTCATTGAGAATGCATCCCAAATGACTGGAGGGGTCACTGTTTTATTGTCAGATGTGGCTCAGATCCCAAAGTATCAATTTAGTGACTTAGGAGGTTCTGTGGACTTGGCTCAAAGTGGAGCTGTGCTGCAGCCCTGAAGAGTTAGGGTTAGAACAGATTTATACCACATATTGTTATGGAGTCCTGGAAAGTCAGCTCTACTGTCTGGTATGATATATAGTAAATGTTTATAGAATGAAGGAGCAACTTCCAATACCTCTCCTAGAAGTAGCCTCATGATCACATGCAAGCTTGTCTGTGTCCATGACAATCTTACAGCTTTAATGGAAAAGGCCTGAGAAAAAAATCTCTATCAAGGAAAGTGTCTTAGCTAGGGTTTTTATTGCTGTGAAGACACCATGACCATGGCAACTATTATAAAAGAAAAAATTAATTAAAGTGACTTACATTTTCATAAATTTAGTCCACTAGCATTATAGTGTAACATGGAGGCATGCAGGTAGACATGGTGCTGGTGAAGTAACTGAGAGCTCTACATCTTTTCTTACAGGAAACAGGAAGTGGTCTGTCTCACTGGGTATGGCTTGAGCATATATAGCACATCAAAGCCTGCTTCCACAGTTGCACACTTCCTCCCACAAGACCACACCTGCTCCAGTAAGACCACATTGCCTAATAGTGCCACTCCTTTTGGGGGCTATTTTCTTTCAAACCACCACAGAAAGAAACAGAAGGGTGTATATCTTGGGATTGTTGGATATTACCACCATTTAACCTTGCCCTACATAGGAGAACTTAAAAACAACAGAAATTATTTCTCAAAGATCTGGAGGCTGATATGGTGCTAAATCTTGTTTTTAGAGATGGTGGTTTTTATATTTCCTCACATGGCCTCCTCAAGACCTCTCCTTTAAGGTCATAATGTTCACAAGTGTCATTGAGGCTTTATGACCTCAGCATCCTACAAGGCTTCTTCAAAGCACCATGGGAAAGGTTGCACTAGAATCTCCTGGGTGAGTGTGCATCCTATGTGGTGTCCTACCAGTACTTCCTGTGGTCCCCACGCTACAGGACATTAGAAGAAGTCATACTTTCCCAGGTGCATTGATGTTCTTTGGCTTACCTTTCTGGTGTCACCTGAAGGACTTCTACTTTCTTGATCCAAGCATAGATAAGGCCAAGAGTAAGAACATAGCTAATTTTAATCCTGGATAACAGTTGCTTTGCCAGATACTGACACAAGCACATTTATGACTCTCTTCTTGGTGTCACAATGGGTTTTCTTTATCTCTCTCCCTCTACCCTCTTTAATCAACATCCAGAGTCAATCATGCCCATCAATATAACTGCTCAGTTGCTAAACACTTCCTTTCTCCCACAGCCCTGAGTCTTGGAAGATGTCACCATGTCTTTTCTTGATCACTGAAACTGGCATCTAATTCTTCTCTCTAAAGTCAATCTCCTCCATTCTGCCTTTATATATCAAAACACAGGACAGCATGCTGAGGACTTTGTCAATCACATGGGATAAAGGCAAAAAGAGGGACATTCCTGGTACTCAGTGGTCACCAGCTTTGCCTAACTAGAACTCCAAGTTCAGTGAAAGAGTCTATAAAAATCAACAAGGTGGATGGCTTCTGAGGAACAAGAAGTTGACTTCTCTCTCTCTCTCTCTCTCTCTCTCTCTCTCTCTCTCTCACACACACACACACACACACACACACACACACACACACGTGTTTGTACACGCATACATACATGCATGAATATGCATACATATGAATATGATATGTATGGCCATACATATACACCTGAGTTGATTCCATATCTTTGCAGTTGTGATCAGTCCTGGAGTAGAACGAGGTGAGCCATCTTTGAGATTTCATTTCTCTTCTTGTGGTTATGTACTCAGAAGGGGGGTAGATGGACCATGTTGTATTATGACCCACTCTGCCTTTTTTCTTGGTGTAAAAATAGCAGTGTAACATCCACCAATAAAGAGGGAGGTGTTAGCCACACGATAAAGATCTTCAAGTATGCAGTGTGAACAACTATAGAAATTGGATGTATAATGAGTTGGCTGGAGTTAAGGATATTGGGTTATATCCTTAAAATATTCTCTAAGAGAAAGAATGGGATGAGGGGAGGGAGAGGGGGAGGAAGGAAGAAAAGTGGAGAGGCAGGGCGGGAGAGAAGAAGATGCTGTGAGAACGTGCTAGCTTTTTACCACATACATATACGGAAACACCACTATGTGCTAATTATGGAGCATTCCTATCTGATAAAACTTCCTTAGTAAAAGAAAAGTAGACACTTGGGAGGAAGTGTCTAAGAACACAGAATGCTTTCAGTCAGCTTGGCTTGAAAGGAGAGAGACTGTCACCAGACCTAGGGGTCTCTTGACATTCTTCTGTTTGGAGATTCTGGGGTTGGAGCAGGGCTCAACTGGAAAGGGCTCAACAAGCGTGAGGTCTTGCAGAGGACCCAAAAATCTACCTTGAGGAAGTCAGACACTGTGATGTGCCCTGTAAATCCACCACGTGAAGGGCTAAGACAGGATGCCTGGAGCTCATTGTCCAGACAGCATGTTCCTAGGAAACTCTAGGACAATAAAAGATCCTGTCTCAAAATAGTAAAAGAAAAGAAAGGAAAGAATGAGAGAGAGAGAGGATGGAGCTTGAGGAAGGGTACTAAAGCTTGACCACTGCTATAAACACCACACACACACTCATACACACTCACACACACTCACACACACTCACACATATACATACACACATATACCACACACATACACACACACTCACACATACACGCACACTCAAACACACACTCACATACATACACATACACACATATACCACACACACATATACACACATACACATGCTCACACACTTACACACATACATGCTCATACACACACACTCACACACACTCACACACACACACTCATACACACACTCATGCACACCACACACACCACACCTGCACACAGACTCACACACACTCAGACTCACACACTCACACACCACACACACACACACCATATACACACACAAACACACACGTAGATTGCAACCCTGATATCCAAAGCAGAAGCAGTTTGTATTGCAACACAATGTTACAATAAACATCTTTCTTTGCTATGTTCATTAGTCATTGAGTAACATCAGCCCTTTCTGCCCCCATGAACTTTCACTCACATTCATGTTGCTGCTGCACAAGCCATTTCTTTAGAAGCCCAAAGGTGGTCTTATCTTACCTGTCAAGGACCATGTAGCAAGACATCAGTGAGGGGTCATATTCTTGATATTTTGTTACTTTACAAAATAGACAAGACTACATTCATTAGTATACAATGAAATATTACTCAAAATAGGTAAAATTGAATTATACTTGTCAAAACAACGGAGTACTGTACCCACCATGATCCAGTGTCCCTAATTCTTTTAATTATGCTTTTTCTGCTTGCTAATTTGTGGAATTTGCTACTCACAATAGGACCCTCGGTTGCTAATGATAGTGAACCTGGCTCGCCTGTGGAGCAAAGAGCCTTGCACGCCTGGCTCCTGGCGTTCTGAATCTTGGGCATCATGTAGTCTAATCAACTGGTTCTTTCTCTCTTTAAGCTGCTTTGAGCTACAGATGAATTTTTACCTTTGGGATCAGCCATTAGTAGAGAAATGCTATTTCTCCTGAAGAAGGGAAGAGGGCTCCATTCTCTGAACTTGGGGACCCCCGTGAGTGTTGTGACCACTCCACCGTTGCCTTATTCTAGGTGTTGTACCTTTACTGAGGAGTCTAGAATCCACACTGGAGCTAGTTTCAAATTCGTTGCTCTCTTATCCACACCCACATATGTACAAATCATGTTAGTCTAGAGTCAACTGGCAGGGCTGTAAGTCTGGGCAATAATTACAGATTAACACCTTGCAGTACCTGTGTCTTAGTGACTTTTCTATTGCTGTGATGAGACATCATGACCAAGGTGATCTGTAAAAGAAAGCATTTAATCAGAGTTATGGTTTCGGAGAGTTAGAGTCCATGATGGTGGAGAAGTTGAGGTGGCAGCAACAGCTGAAAGCTCACATCTGAAACCACAAGGAAGAAGCAGAGAGACAGACACACCGGGAATAGCAGGAGTCTTTTGAAATATCAAATCCTGCCCCCAGTGACACAGCTCCTCCAACAAAGCCACACCTCCTAATCCTTTCCAAACATTTCTACCAACTGGGGTTAGGGTTAGGGTTAGTATTAAACCATATCAACCTATGGGAGTCATTCTCATTTAAATCATTATAGTACCTACACCTTCCTCAGCAGATGTGCCCATCTGCCATCCATCTATCACCTAGTTATCTATTAACTATCATGTATTTATCATTGTCTATCATCTAAATACCTGTGTGTATCTATACATCTATTTACTTATGCATCTACTTATCCCCTATCATCTTTATTTCTTAAAAAGACTTTTGTGTAGATATGTACACATGTTAGTACATGTACCCAATGAGTTTAGAAGGCGGCATCAGATATTCTGGAACTGGAGTTGTAAACCAACTGTGGGTATTGAACCCTCTCTTCAATACCCCCTCTGTCATCTTCCTATCATCTATCTATCTATCTATCTATCTATCTATCTATCTATCTATCTAATCTATCTACCCACTTATCTAACTACCTACTTATCACTGTTCTATTCTAACTGTATGTCAGGGAGTTAGGCAGCTTACTTAACTTTTTATGACTGAGGAGTCTGAAGGTCAAAGGTGATTGACAGATTTCCTAGGTTGGTACCCCAGTCAATGGAAGAAATTGCATCTTGCCAGGGCATTTCTCTTCTGCTCTTGATTTGTGACTGGCTTTCATCCAATAGGCCTTAGATTGTTTGTTATTATGAAGAAGAAACACATAAGCTTAGATGTCAAAGAAATAGAATGTGTCACAGGACCAGGACTGTAATGAAAGTGAATTATTAGAGGAAGGAACTAAATAAAAAGTGACATAGTTGTACTGTGTTTTTTAAATTTTTTTTCAAAAAAGGGATTAAAAAGTTAGTAAAGAAGAGGGATAAAATTACTCATCAATATTGTATTTGTGTATTTTTACATCTCAACCTTTCTTTAAGTCACAAAGACTCTGAACTTCCTCTGAAGAACTGGCTTTCCTCTAGTGTTCTGTGGGGCTACTTCCAGAGCCCTGATCCCCACTGTCTCTGTCCATTGGAGAATGGCCTCTAGCCAGGCAGTGTCTATCAGCATACACTGACTCCCAGTAGTCTGGGGCAGATCTATTGCCAGGATGCGTGTGACACTGATCACACTGGAGCTCTGTCCTCTCACACTGGCAAGAGCAAGCTGGGTCTCTGAGCTTTTCCAAAAGCATGAATCCCTCTGGAAAGGTCTCCACCCTCATGACCACATGGATTGTTTGTTCATTGCTCCTCAGTGCTGTCTTCCTATTCTCACAGACAGAAGACAGAGGTTAAAACCTATATTCTGAGGGCACATTGGCCTCATCACAGACCAGTAGACATGTGACCAGCAAGATGGTCATTTCATTGTTCTGCTCAATAATTTCTTCTTGCATCTGGTGTGTTACTGTTATTATTCATAGCTTTATAGAGCATGGAGAAAATGATTGTTCATGAAGATTTATCAGTGAACAAAGAATGAATAGGTATGTAGTGATTTTCTTCATAGAAACTAGCAGTTTTTTTTTTAAAAAAAAGTACAAGCACTTTATTGTAATTAGCTCACACATACATAAAAAATATCACTCTGCTCACTTAAGGGAACTAAATTCTCACCAAAACTCTGCACTTCTCAGCCAAGATGACTCAGAAAGTGAAGGTTCTTACTGTCAAGTCTGAGGATCTGAGTACTAGCCCATAACCCACATGGGAGATAAAGAACACTGACTGAAAGTTATAGTCTGAGCTACACACGCACACACACACACACACACACACACACTGTGACACTCACATGTCCATAGACTTATGCACATAACAAATTAATGTCACTATAAAAAATGACAATTTTCAGTTGGGATATTTAATTATTGTCCTCCCACTTGCTTGGTTGAGAGTGGTCTCTCCTTTTCTCAAATCCTCCTCCACTCAGGCTGATTTCAGCCTTCAGTACCTGGCTGACATCTTCTCCATCCGTGTCACACCTTACCTTTTCTTTTCCCATGTACCTCAAAATGCTCCTATACTTCCATCTACACTGTAGTTCCTTTTCTGTTAACTCTACCCCCACTTCCAAGTCACATCAGCTACCCAGTGGTTAATGTGAAGAAAAGTTTGGGAGGCTACATCATCTGTGGAACAAGACAGACTTATAACCTGGCACTTGGGTCCTATGGTTGGTGGACCTGCCTGAGCATTTGCAGTCTTGGGGTTGCTACGGTGAAGAAAGTGAAGCATAGGAGAGAGGATCATTCTTGCTATGTTTGGCAAACAATGAACAAGACATAGCAATACTCTCTGTTTAGTATCTTGGGTTTCGAAGTTGCTGATGACTCAGAGGTTAAGAACACTGACTGTTCTTCCAGAGTTCAGTTCTCAGTACCCACATAATCGCTCACAACCATCTATAATAGGATCTGGTGCCCTTTTCTGGCATTCAGACAATGCAGGCAGAACACGGTATACATGATATAAACCTTTTAAAAAAAATACACCCTAAGTAGTGTTATGGCTTTCTCTGATGTGGTCAGAAATTCTATTCCTAAGGCCACTTCAATTTTTAATCAAGACTATCTCTCATAGTCACAACTACAGCCCAATCTGATTGAAGCAATTCGTTATGTTCCATCTTCTCAAGTGACTCAGTGTCAAGTTGACCATAAGAACTAACCAGGACCAAACAACTACATTCTGTGTATCAACCTGTCTTTCTTCTTCACAAGGTTTACATGTTGAGGCTTGGAATCTTATCTTTAGGTGGGTGATAGCCTGGGTTTCCTCTCAGGATCCTGGCACACTGTCTGTCAAAACTCCATGTTTTCTGTGAATTAACAAACAAATCAATGAAACCATGTCCCACACCCACAATAGAATGCCATGCTGAAAGAATTAGCTCTTTCCTTACATGGAACATAGCCCCTAATCTCATGCTTGCACAGTGCATTTGGCTCTGCATTGGGCCTGGTAGTGTCTTCAACCAGGCAGTACCTGGCACTAGGAAGCAGAACACAGCCTAAGAACAAGGAGTAAAAACCCAGTCAGTGCCCGGGCAGCTTTCTTGCACATCCCTTCTTGGGTTTGTTCTCCCACCGTTTAACACTTGAACTTTCGGCTGCTGAGATTTGGAATGAGGGAGCTTAATTAGTCAACAAGACATGACAACATTCTGTTATAGTGAGATTACATACACCTACGGGGCGTTAGGAGACACACAGCAAAACCCAGCAACTTCAGAGACCTGAGAAGAGCGTTATCTTCCAGCAGCACATGGGGGTGTTCCTAGAGATAAAGTACACAAGACAAATGACGTCTCTAATTGAAATGCAATAGAAGAATGGACCCGAAGAATTCTAAGTATGTTTCTTTTTCCCAATATTCCTATCCTAGTATGGTGAAGTGACTGACAAAAGAATGGTGAATACTTTTAAGTAGAAAGCAGAATGTATATGTCTAGAGGGTCTCAGTGCAAAAGCCATAAAATCTTACACAGACATTGCCAGAATGAATTTTAATTTCTACTTCATCCCTGATTTACTCTATTTCTCAATAAAAATGCAAAATACATATGCCTTTATTTGTTGGGGGTGGAAAATCTAGACCCATTAGAATTCTTCTCTACTTAACCATAGTGCTAGTTATGATAATGTTCGTGAATAACTAAAAACTGAAGCTCTGTGGATTTAGTCAGGTTCCCTTGGCCTTGTGGGTGCAGAAGGGAAGCCATGCTGGACTAGTTGGTCAGGAGTTCATCTCTTTTTCTCCCTGTCACTTCCAATCACTGCCTCAGGTTCCTCAGGTTGGTCCTGTAGATTTTCTCCTTACATTTTTGCATCTGAACACCCTTTGAACTCTGCTAACCAGCATATTCCAGTGCCTCCAGCTTCAGAGAGATGGTAGTGAAGTAAGTATTGTGAGCGCTGCCTGTACCATGCAACTAGACAGAGAACATAAGGGACAGAGAAGGAAGAAGGGTGTGGCTGTGTCACACGACCAGAGACTGTTTCTCAAAACAGTGAAGCACTTACAGAGAGAATATGTGCCATTAAAAGTCGATGCCCCTCCAGTGCCTCAGCTTTGCCAAGGCAAGCCTTACTGCAGTAAACAGCTTCAATCAAAATATTCCCCCTCCTTGTGTGTGTGTCTTTCCTTTTTTCTTTTCTCCTTCCTTCCTTCCCTCCTCATCGCCCCCTCTACTCTTCTTCATCACCCCCTCT
>PVIH01028603.1:0-14898 GCA_004025045.1 Sigmodon hispidus | reverse complement strand
AGGTAAAATTATTTAGCCTATTTGTGTGTTTAAATTATAATATATAAGTATTTATTAAAACATCCCTTCAATATTCATACTTTTAAGGAATTTACAAGTATAAGCTATTTAAATATTAAAGTTTACCAATTCACAAAAGGTAAAAACAGAAATATTTTTTAAAACATAAAATTAAAATTTTGAATTTTAAAAAGCAATATCACTATTCATAATAAACAACGTTTATTAAAATAAAAAATAAACTATTAGAAAAAGAAACACATAACTATGGGAATTATCACTAGAAATCATCATGCCCTTTATTGTCAATTGTAGGGAGCTACGTTATGCCACGCCCTAAAGGTGGTGCTGGTTTCCACCTTCCACCTTTGTTGATGGTGAGTGCTCTCAGGAGTAAACAACTCCTTATTGGCTGTAGGCGAGGATGGTGGCTTGCTTCTGATGCCTGGGACCTATGGGCAATGTCTACTTGGCTTACCATGATTGGAAGCCCAGAGGGTATTTAGCCACGAGCGGAGCGCCCCCCCCCCGGGGTCATTTGTTCGTCATATGTCTGAGAGTGAGAGTGAGTGAGTGAGTGAGAGACAAGAAGATAATTAAAGGGCCGAATAAATTGCAAAGAGAAGGATCCAGTGTTGCGCGTTCCTTGCGGGACAAGGTTGCACATGACAGTCAATGTGTATAAAATAGAAAATAACTCAATATTTAAACCATATATGTTTTAGAAGTTTTATTGCTTTTATGTTATAGCTAAATTTTAGTATAGTAGAACAATTATTAATGAATTTAATAAGTATATAGCTCAATAATTTTTTGAAAAATCAAAATTTTTGTAAAGTCATCTGTATCATTAATGTTAGCACCTAGCAACTTTCCATTGGTGGATTTTTATATGGTTAAGTACTCTTCAAACCCATAAAAGAACACATACTGGAGAGAAACCGTATGAATGTAATCAGTGTGGTAAAGCCTTTGCACAAAACAGTCATCTTTAAACCCATAAAATAATACATTCTGGAGAGAAACCCTATGAATGTATTCAGTGTGGTAAAGCCTTTTCACGACATAATAATCTTCAAGCTCATAAAAGAACACATACTAGAGAGAAACCCTATGAATGTATTCAGTGCTGTAAAGCCTTAGCAAACATCAGTTCTCTTAAAATACATAAAAGAACACATACTGGAGAGAAACCCTATGAATGTATTCAGTGTGGTAAAACCTTTGCAAAACAGAGTTCTCTTAAAGGACATAAAAGAACACATACTGGAGAAAAACTCTTTGAATGTAAACAGTGCGGTAGAGCCTTAGCAAATGTCAGTTCTCTTAAAACACATAAAAGAACACATACTGGAGAGAAACTGTATGAATGTAATCAGTGTGGTAAAGCCTTTGAAGTAAACAGTATTCTTCAAACCCATAAAAGAATACATACTGGAGAGAAACCCTATGAATGTAAGCAGTGTGGTAAAGCCTTTACACAAAGTAGTAATTTTCAAGTCCATAGAAGAATGCATACTGGAGAGAACTCTTTAAAATATAATCAATGTTAAAATATTTGGATATTACAGCAATTCTCATGCTTAAAATTACATATTTAAAAACTTGAATACTAATATAACCAGTTTACTAACTACTTTTGTGTATCAGCAATTTTCAAAATTATAAGAAAAATTTTACTGTCAGGATATGCATGTATATTTAATGTGGTTAAATTTAGCACTTTATACCAGTAATAAAGATTTTTTGTGCAAAAAAAAGACTAGTATTTGTCCTTTTTCATATCCTCAAAGAGGATGCATTAAAATGACTTCTCTTTAAACACATTTTTACCTGTTTGAACTT
Source organism: Sigmodon hispidus (assembly GCA_004025045.1). Lineage (NCBI taxonomy): Eukaryota > Metazoa > Chordata > Mammalia > Rodentia > Cricetidae > Sigmodon > Sigmodon hispidus. Next base: position 13,053 of record PVIH01028603.1, on the reverse strand, counting down.
TCTATTAACTTCTATGTGATAAATATATATATTTATAATTCATAAATATATATTATCAGTTTCTTAGTAAATAAAATAGCTCAGAGTACCTAAAGTAGTAAACAAAATAGCTTAGCAGCAAATAAACTGTAAAGTGTCAGCTGTCTGAGATTTTAAGAATTATTCACTGACAATTGTATAACAGAATTAAAATTTATTAAGGGGTTTATATAAACCATTCACTAATATGAGATTGAACCTTAGGGTAAATCTTAGAGAGTTAAAATGTCCAACTCAGTGGCAGAAGCAATCTTCTTTCCAAGAACAATTGTAACACACAAAAAAGTGCAGTAGCATACAACTAGTCTTTTAAGAGAGCTGCCCATGCCCCAACAATAGTATTGAGAACTCAAATCCATACATGTAGGTCTCCCTCAATAATGCTTGAACCCACCTCATAACCCACTTTTGTCTAACTAAGAAAGCTATAAACCTAAATATAAGACTATATACAATAGAAACAAATATAATGTAATGTTCAGGAGAGGGAAAAAGCAAATAACATAAACAAGGTTAAACTAAAACTGACAAATAACAAAAATACTATATATGTTAAATATTTAGAGTATTGGTAAGTATCAATATACAGAGATTACTTCAAAGCTATTTATCTTGAATAATATGAATCTAACAACTTAATGGTTTTAGCTAAAATAAGAGATGGTATTAACCTTATCTATCTAGTCTTCAACCCCATCAAAGACCTGAGAATTAGAATATATTACTTGAATAAGCTTAAAGCATGAATGAGTAACTTCCAAAATTTAAGAAAGGATGGTGACAGTCAGCTGCCTAGACAGTTGCCCACAGCTTTTCTTCAAAGTAGTAACATCTACCTTTTTTGGCTACAGGCCTAAGATATCAGCCAGATATGTTCAGAAGCAGGATATTTTAAAAATCTGTCTCTCTAAATACATGAATTCCAACATAAATAGCAAATGTATAACCTATATACTTAAAGGGGATAGATGTCTTCTCTTTTTCTAAATTAGTTATAATTTTGTTTATGTTTGAGTGAGTGGATCTGCCTATGGATGCAGGAGCCCTGAAAGGCCAGAAGCGTTGGATATCCAATGAACTAGAGTTATAGGTAGTTGATGCCTGCCTGATGGAGTGCTGGAAACCTAAATCAGGTCTTCTGGAACTATTTAACCATTTCTCATTTTAATGTCATATACAAATGCTTACAAAATAAATATATATAACTCTTTGAAAAAAACTGTCTTATCCTGACTTGGCAGGTTTCAGCTGTCTCTATGCTTTTTCCTGCTTATCTGGATTAGACAGTGTGCTTAGTGTCAACAGTTGAGGCAAGGGCAGTTCTTTGCCCAATAGACCATTATCTGCCAAAGAAGAAAAACTGCTTTTTGAGTGTCCTTGTTGCCCAACACTATCTTGGGAAAGAAATGATAATGCTAGCAGTTATCATGTCACTCATGGTCAAATTTTCTAAGTCTATGAAGTGATTGAAAATTCCTGTTTATCTGACATATTCTACCATACATCTAAGAACCTTAAACAACATGAACAATACAGGACAAACCTAAGTTGCTGTGATCTACAATTCTTATCATCCTAAAGACTGAAGCTTACATTGCAAAAATAGACAATATATAAATGGGTGTACAGTTTTTGAATAATGACTTCAAGAATGACAATCATACACATTAAGCAAAGGTAAATGTATAATACAAATGACATTATGCTATATATATATTTCATTATAAAAATATCTAAGCAGAGATATATAAAACATCTAAACAGAAGTAATATATATACATATATAATGGCTAATATAATTAAACAGATGAGAAATTGCAGTGGAAGTGACTACAATGTGATTAATATGCATTAATATGCAAAATATTGTCAACAAAGGTAGAAACACTTGTAAAATATTGCAATTACATATTCAATTTTGTATCAATATGTAAATTATTTCAGACATGTAAAATAATTTCACATTTGAGTTTGTATCAATATACAAATCAACACAAGCAGACATATTAAACACTTTTGCATTTACAATATGCAATTATCTATACCAGTGCAAACTGTCTATGGCTCATATTTGGCTAATAATTGTTAATAGTTAGATATAGTAATCTACCTATATTTATCCTATCTACTCCCTTTCTCTACTTTAAAAGGAATTTCTAAGTATATATTATTGTTTTGTTCTCAACCCAAATATAACTTATAATCATCCAAGCAGAATGATAATTATCCACAACCCTTAAAGAATTAAACTTATTGGTAGAGGTGTATAGTTTTTCAAAGGGTTACTTCCTGATGACTTGTGGGTGATGGTATCTTTGTGGGGTCCTATAAACACTAAGACAGAGGCTAGGTCCCAATGGACTAACTATAAACATCTATAACTGGTCTCAAAGTAATGAGTATGGCTATTTGAAATTCTTACAGACTTGATATGATCGATAATTATAAAAATATCTTGTAAATGTTTGAAATAGTCTGTATTTCAAAAGCAGTCAATGAGAGTTGTATACCAGGTTATTTAAAAAATAAATATCTCAGACCAGGTAGAATCATTTTAGAGAGATCTCATCTTTTTTCTGTACTCATTGGAAATTGTAAAAAGAAAAATGTGTTGTTTATAGTGGAAAATATGAACATTATAAATATCAAAAAGAGAGTTTATACTTTTGGGAGAAATTTGTATGCAAAGAATATTTTAATAGGGACTGACATCTTTGAAACTCAGACCTGTTTCTGGACTAAAACCAGAAGTGAGCAGGTTTCAACTACTGTGCTGTTCATCCAGAGAATTCCTCACTAGGGCTGGGGTCACACCCAAGGTTCTGACTTCAAACAGGCCTTAGGCTTTAGTTGGGAGGGGCCTACTCCAGGGACCCCTAGCTGAGACACATATCCATGTCAAGCTGTGGCAGCATAGACAATGAGGAGCCTTCAAAATGCAGAACTGTGTCCAGAGTAGAGTCAGAAACCATGCCAACACCTTGCTCAGAGCAAACAGGAGAAACAAGTCTTCTAGCCACAACATACTAGGAGCTGAATAAGTGTGAACAAGTAAAGTCATGAGCAGACACCAGTGCAAGTATACATATAAAAATATAAAGATCAACAACACAACAGGTGGTTCTACAACACCAAATCTCAAACAGAGCAATGAAAATGATACAAAAGAAGAAAACAACAAAAACAACTTTATGAAGTTTACAGAAGCTTTAAAAGAGGATATAAAAAATTCCCTTAAAGAAATAGAAGAAAATACAAACAAAAAATTGGAAGAGATGAAAAAATCCTTGAAAGAAACAAAGAAAATCAAGAAAAGGAAAAGAAAAGCATGAAAGAAACATTCCAGGAAATAAAATTGAAATGGAAGTAATAAAAAAGGCATAAAATGAGGCAAAGGTGGAAATAGAAAATCTGAAGAAAAGTGCTAGAAATGCAGTTACAAGCATAAACAACAGAAATCAAAAGATGGAAGAGAGAATCTTGGAGTAGAAGATTCAGTTATGAAAATAGATACAGCAGTATAAAAAAAAACACTAACACCAAAAAAGCCAAAACACAAAAAGTTCAGGAAATTTGGGATACCATGAAAAGACCTAACCTGATAATAATAGGAAGAGAAGAAGAAGAAGAAGAAGAAGAAGAAGAAGAAGAAGAAGAAGAAGAAGAAGAAGAAGAATTTCAGCTCAAAAGCACAGAAAATATATTCAATAAAAACATAGAAGAAAACATTCTCAACTTAAAGAAAGAAATGCCTATAAATATACAAGAAGCTTAAAAACACCTAATAGAATAACTCTCCCAAAAGTCCATTTGCCACATAATAATCAATACACAAAATATAAAGAACAAAGAAAAAAAATTAAGCGATATGATAGAAAAGGGCCAACTTACTTATAAAGGCAGACCCATCAGAATTGAAAATGTCTATTCAAAGGAATCAATGAAAGAAAGAAGGTCCTGTTCAGAAGTTATACAGACACTTAAGGATCATGACTGCCAACCTAGACTATTATACCCAGCAAAACTATCAATCACCATAGATGGAGTAAACAAGATATTTCATGACAAAGTCAAATTTAAACAATAACTATCCACAAATCTGGCCCTTCAGAAAGCAAAGAAGGAAAACTCCAACTTAAGGATCAAAGATATACCCATGAAACTACAAACAATCTACAATCCTACAAAAGAAAGCCCAAAGAAAGGAGATATATAAAACCTACCAACAAAAATAACAGGAAATAAAAACCAGTAGTCACTAATACCCCTTAAAATCAATGGACTCAATTCACCCATAAAAAGACTCACACTAAAAAGTTGGATACAAAAACAGAAACTGTCATTCTGTTGCATACAAGAAGCATACCTCAACCTTAAAGACAGACACAGGCTTAGAGTAAAGAGTTGGGAAAAATTTTCCACCTTAATGGCACTAATAAACAAGCTGAAGTTGCCATGCTAATATCTAACAAAGTAGTTTTCAACCTAAAATCAATTAAAAGAGACCAGGATGGACATTACCTATTCATCTCTGGAAAAATTGATTAAGATGAAATTTCAATCCTGAATATTCATGTCCTTAATATAAGGACAACCTTCTATATAAAAAATATTAAAAATCAAGTACAACATTAATTCTTAGACATTAATAGTGGGAGAATTCAACACCCTACTTTAACCCTTGCATAGGTCAACCAGACTGAGACTCAACAGAGAAATAAGGAGCCTAACAAGGATAATGATCTCCCCAAGGATCCAGCAATACCACTTCTGGGTGTGTACTCAAAAGATACACATTCACACTCCAAAGGCATTAGCTCAACTATGTTCATAGCAGCATTATTCGTAATAGCAAGAACCTGGAAACAACCTAGATACTTCTCAACTGAAGAATGCATTAACAAACTGTGGTACATCTACACAACGGAGTACAACTCAGCAGTAAGAAAAAATGATATCCTAATCTTTGCTGGCAAATGGATGGATTTGGAGAATATCTTCCTGAATGAGGTATCTCAAACCCAGAAATATAACCAGGGGATGTACTCATTCATTAGCGGACACTAAACAAGAAAAGCAAAAAGAAAAGCATGTATAAGCTACAAATCAAAACCACTAGTTTTGGATCTAAAACACCTGGGAGTAGCACCTTGGATCAAACTCCCTCTAGAAGAAACCTGTTTTAGTCTTGATGTTGGGGTGAGGAAACTGGATCTGTGAGGAGTGGATGCTGAACTGACCAATATTGAGACCCGGGGACCTCCTGTCCATGCTGGGGAGGAGATGGGGAGATATGGAGAAGAGAGAGTGACTGGAGGGGGTGGGGGGGAAGAGACCTTGAATAAGGATATACACAGATAGAAAATGTGACTTTATTCATAATAAAAAAAAGAAAGAGAAAAAAACATAGAAACAATGTAGTTGCCCGTCAACTGAGAAATGGATTAACAAGGTGTGATACATCTACACAATGTAGTACTACTCAGCAATAAGAAACAGTGATATTCTATAAATAGCAGGCAAATGGATATATATGGAGAATATCCTCATGAGTGAGGTTTTACAATCCCAGAAAGATAAGCAGGGGAGGTATTCACTCATGAGTGAACTTTAAACAAAAAGCCAAGCATGTCCAAGCTTCAAACCACAAACAGTGAACATCTTGGGATCTGAATCACCTTGAACTAGAACTTTGTAGCCCATTCCCTCCAGAGGACCAACACTTGAGCCAGTCTTGATGTGGGGACCAGGAAAGTGTAGATGCCTGGAGTGGATGCTGAACTAAGCCACCTTGGTACCTTGGGACCTACTGTCCTTGCCAGAAAGGAGATAAAGAGATGTGGAGAAGAGTGACTTGAAGGGGCTGGAAAGCAAGGGCATTTGAACAAGGGGATACATGGATAAAAAGTGAGACTTTGTTAATAATAGAAAAATGAAAAATAAAAAGAAAATGGATTTAATAGATATGTGTGGAAACGTCCACCCAAACACAAAGAAATTTATGTATTTCTCAACACCACATGGAACTTGCTCTAAAATTGACAACATAATTGGACATAAATCAAATATGAATGGATGAAACAAATTTTAAATAATCCCTTGTACCATATCAGACCACCTTGGCCAAAAGTTAGAGTTCAACAGCGTCAAAATTCACAGAATGCATGTTAACTCATGGAAACTAATCATCAATCAACTGAACCACCTCTGGGTCAAAGAAGAAATTAAGAAAAAAATTGAAGTCTTCCTAGAATTTAACAAAATGAATCCACAATATAACCAATCTTATAGAACACAACGAAAGCAGTGCTGAGAGGAAAATTCATAGCACTAGATGCCTATATGAAAAACATGGAGAAATCCTACAATAGAGAAGTAACAGCACAGCTAAAAACCTTAGAACAATAAGAAGCAAATTTACCTGGAAGGAGTAGATGGCAGGAAATAATCAGACTTAGAGCTGAAATCAATACAACTGAAAAAAAATAACAATTCAAAGAATCAATGAATCAAACACTTAATACTTTGAGAAAGTCAACAAGACAAATAAACTCTTATCCAAACTAATCAAAAATCAGAGAGAGAGAAAGAATATCCAAATGAACAAAGTTAGAAATGAAAAGGGGGACATAGCAATAGACCCACAGAAAATCCAGAGAATTATCATGTCATGCTTTGAAAATCTATACTCCACAAAAATGGAAAACCTAGAAATGGAGAGCTTTTTGGATGGGTAATGTTAACCAAAATAAAATCAATATGAGACTAAATACCTAAACAGACATGCAAGCCTAAAGAAAATTGAAGCTGTCATTAAAATCCTCCCAAGTAAAAATAGCCAAGGTCCAGAAGGTTTCAGTGGAGAATTCTACCAGAAATTCAAAGGAGAATTACTACCATTACTGCTCAAACTATTTCACACAGTACAAACTGTAGGAATATTGCCAAATTCCTTTTATGAAGCTTCAATTACCCTAATATCCAAACCACTCAAAGATACAACAAATTCAAAGAGAATTACAGACCAATTTCCCTAATGACTATTTTTTTTTGAGATACATTGTCATTTTATTTCTTTAAACAACTCTGTTGATACAAAGAAACAGGCATATTTAGTCTGTACAATATGCCATACTATTTTCTTTTTTTTTTCTTCTTTATTTTGTATTTATCAAAAAAAAAACAGTAAAAAGAATTAAAAAAAAATGCCGAAGAGATAGCAATAACTATACAGAGGATAATAATCATAAGCATGGCTTATCAAGGGTGGAAATGCAAATAAGATTACTACACATATAATTTCTTTGTGTTCAGCTTTCCCTCTGAATTTTTTTTTCCATCCCTGTTTATCCTTATTGAAGGTCTCTTCCCCCTCCCACCACATCTGATCATTTTTCTTCTCTGCAACTCCCCATCCCCTCCCTTGACAGGGAGCCGACAGTCCTATGGTCACACTGGCCCAACAATGCTTGGATCAGTCTTCACTCCCGGCCAAATCCAGTTTTGTCCCCCCTCCCTCAAGAGTGAGTCAGGTGTTCCTATAGATGGACTGGGGTTTGCGAGCCTGTCACCCTGCACAAAACTCAAATCCAAGTGGATGAAAGACCTCAACTTAACCCCAACCACTTTGAACTTGTTAGAAGAGAAAGTGGGAAATACACTTCTACAAATTGGCATAGGCCACCACTTCCTAAATATAACACCAGTGGCACAGGCACTAAGACCAACAATCAATAAGTGGGATCTCCTGAAGCTGGGAAGCTTCTGCAAAGCCAAGGACACTGTCAATAGGACAAAACGCCAGCCTACAGAATGGGAAAAGATTTTCACCAACCCTATAAGTGACAGAGGACTGATCTCTAAGGTATATAAAGAGCTCAAGAATTTAGATCACAAAAACTTGAATAACTCTATCAAAAAATGGGGTTCAGAGCTAAAAAGGGAATTCTCACCAGAGGAACTACGAATGGCTGAAAGGCACCTGAAAAAGTGCTCTTCATCTTTAGTCATCAGAGAAATGCAAATCAAAACAACTTTGAGATACCACCAACACCTGTTAGATTGGCTAAGATAAAAGGTACAGATGACAGCCTATGCTGTAGAGGATGCGGAGCAAGGGGAACACTCCTCCATTGTTGGTGGGATTGTAAGCTTGTCCAGCCACTTTGGAATATAATATGGAGGTTTCTCAGAAAATTGAGAATCAATCTCCCCAAGGACCCAGCAATACCACTTCTGGGTGTATACCCTAAAGAGGCACATTCACACTCCAAAGGTATTAGCTCAACTATGTTCATAGCAGCATTATTTATAATAGCAAGAACCTGGAAACAACCTACATGTCCCTCAACTGAAGAATGGATTAACAAACTGTGGTACATCTACACAATGGAATACTACTCAGCAGTAAGAAAAAATGATATCCTAAAATTCACAGGCAAATGGATGGATTTGGAGAATATCCTCCTGAGCGAAGTATCACAAACTCAGAGATGTAAGCAGGGGATGTACTCACTCACTAGTGGTCTCTAAACAAACAAACAAGAAAAAAAAAGCCAAACATGCCCAAGCAGCAAACCACAACCACTGAATAGCTTGGGATCAGAAATACCCTAATGACTATTAATGCAAAAATTCTCAAAAAAATTCTGGCAAACTGAATACAACAACATATCAAAAATATCATCTACCATGATCAAGTAGGCTTCATGCCAGAAATGCAAAAATGGTTTAACACAGAAAAAAAAAAAAACATAAACATCATCCATCATATAAACAAACTTCAGGAAAAAAAACACATAATCATATCCTTAGACACTTAAAAAGCCTTTGATGGGGGGCTGGAGAGATGGCTCAGCGGTTAAGAGCACTGTCTGCTCTTCCAGAGGACCCGGGTTCGATTCCCAGCACCCACATGGCAGCTAACAACTGTCTGTAGTTCCAGTTCCAGGCAAACAACAAGGCAAATAAATAAATAAATAAAGTTTAAAAAAAAGCCTTTGATGAAATCCAAAACTCCTTTATGATAATATTATTGGAGAGATCAGAAATAACAGGAAAAAAATAAAGGCAATTTTCAAGAAGAAATTGGCTACATGAATATAATGGAGAAATATTCAAAACAATCCTAATAAATCAGGAACTACAGAAGACTATCCTCTCTCCTCATATGTATTCAATGTAGTTTCCAAAGTTTTAGTGAAAGCAGCAAGAGAACAAAAGGAGATTATTGGGATACAAATTGGAAAACAAGAAGTGAAACAATCTCTATTTGAAGATGATATGATTGTATGCATAGAACTTGTATCCAGGGAACTTCTACAGCAGATAAACACCTTCAGCAATATAGTAACATATGAAATTAACTCAAAGAAATCAGTAGCCCTCCTAAACACTAAAGATAACATGACTGAAAAAGAAATAAGGCAAACATCACCCTTTATAATAGCTGCAAATAGCATTAAATACCTTGAAGTAATTAAAACCAAAGAAGTAACAGATCTTTTTGGCAAAAACTTTAAATACCTGAAGAACGAAATTGAAGAGGATATCAGAAAATGGAAAGCTCTCCCATGTTTCTGGATCGGTAGGATCAACATAGTAAAAATGGCAATTCTATGAAAGGCAATCTACAGATTCAATGCACTGCCCATCAAAATCCCAACACAATATTTTTTGGACCTTGAAAGAACAATACTCTATTTCATTTGGAATAACAGGAAAGCCAGGATTGCCAAAACAATTATACTCAACAAAAGAACATCAGGAAGTATCACCATCCCTGACTTCAAGTTAAACTATAGAGCCATAGTATTAAAAACAGCCTGGTACGGGCATAAAAACAGACTTGTGGATCAACGGAATAGAACTGAGGATGCAGACATTAACCCAAAAACCTATGAACACTTGATCTTTGACAAAGAGGCCCAAAATATTCAATGGGAAAAAGATAGTATATTTAACAAATGGTGTTGGCATAGCTGGATGGAAGTGTGTAGAAAAATGCAAAAAGATCTGAGCCTGTCACCCTGAACAAAACTCAAATCTAAGTGGATCAAAGACTTCAACATTAACCCAGCCCCTTTGAACTTGATAGAAAAGAATGTGGGAAATAAACTTATACGAATTGTCACAGGAGACCACTTCCTAAATACAACACCAGTGGCACAGACACTAAGAACAACAAACAATAAGTGGGATCTCCTGAAGCCAAGAAGCTTCTGTAAAGCTAAGGACACTGTCAATAGAACAAAACAACAGCCTACAGAATGGGAAAAGATTTTCACCAACCCTACAAGTGATGGAGGACTGATCCCTAAGATATATAAAGAACTCAAGAATCTGGAGCCCAAAAACCTTGAATAACCCAATCACAAAATGGTGTTGAGATCTAAAAAGGGAATTCTCAGCAGAAGAATTACAAATGGCTGAAAGGCACCTGAAAAAGTGCTCATCATCTTTAGCCATCAGAGAAATGCAAATCAAAACAACTTTGAAATACCATCTGACACCTGTTAGATTGGCTAAGATAAAAGGCACAGATGACAGCCTATGTTGGAGAGGATGTGGAACAAGGGGAACACTTCTCCATTGTTGGTGGGTGTGTGAGCTTGTTCAGCCACTTTGGAATGCAGTATGGTGGTTTCTCAGAAAATTGAGAATCAATCTCCCCATGTACCCAGCAATACCACTTCTGGGTGTATTCCCTAAAGATGAACAGTCACACTCCAATGTCATTAGCTCAGCTATGTTCATAGCAGCGTTATTTGTAATAGCAAGAACCTCGAAACAATCTAGATGCCCCTCAACTGAAGAATGGATTAACAAAATGTGGTACATCTACACAATGGAGTACTACTCAGCAGTAAGAAAAAATGATATCTTAAAATTTGCAGGCAAATGGATGGATTTGGAGAATATCCTCCTGAGTGAGGTATCACAATCTCAGAAAGATAAGCAGGGGATGTACTCACTCATTAGCAGACTCCAAACAAACAAACAAGAAAAAAGTAAAGCATGCCCAAGCTTCAATCCACAACCACTGAACAGCTTGGAATCAGAAACACAGTGGACTGACTCCTTGGATCCCACTCCAACTGTAGACACCTGACTCACTCTTTTTTTTTCTTCTTCTTCTTTATTTTGTATTTATCAAAAAAACAGTAAAATGAATTTAAAATGAGGAAATGTTAACAATAACCATAAAGAAGATAAGAATCATAAGCATGGCTTATCAATGGTGGTAATGCAAATAAGATTGCTACATATATATTTACTTTGTGTCCAGCTTACCCTCTGAATTTTTTTTCCATCCTTGTATATCCTTATTCAAGGTCCCTTCCCCCTCTCACCACATCTGGTCATTTTTATACTCTACAACTCCCCATCCCCTCCCTGGGCAGGGAGCAGACAGTCCTATGGTCCCACTGACCCAATAATGCTTGGATCAGTCTCCACTCCTGGCCAAATCCAGTTTTGTCCCACCTCCCTCAAGAGTGAGTCAGGTGTTCCTGTAGTTGGAGTGGTGTCTGAAGTGTCAGTCTAGGGTGTTTCTGATCCCAAGATGTTCAGTGGTTGTGGTTTGCCGCTTGGGCATGTTTGGTTTTTTTTCTTGTTTTTTTTTTTTTTTTGTTTAGAGACCACTAGTGAGTGAGTACATCCCCTGCTTATCTCTCTGAGTTTGTGATACCTCGCTCAGGAGGATATTCTCCAAATCCATCCATTTGCCTGTGAATTTTAGAATATCATTTTTTCTTACTGCCGAGTAGTATTCCATTGTGTAGATGTACCACAGTTTGTTAATCCATTCTTCATTTGAGGGACATCTAGGTTGTTTCCAGGTTCTTGCTATTACAAATAATGCTGCTATGAACATAGTTAAGCCAATACCTTTGGAGTGTGTATGTGCCTCTTTAGGGTATACACCCAGAAGTGGTATTGCTGGGTCCTTGGGGAGATTGATTCTCAATTTTCTGAGAAACCTCCATATTGCATTCCAAAGTGGCTCACTCTTAAGGGAGGGGGGAGAAAACTGGATCTGCCAAGTGTGGAGACTGAACTAAGCAATATTGTGACAGTGCGAACATGGGACTGCCTGCTGCCTGCCCAGGGAGGGGATGGGGAGTTGTGGAGAAGAAAGAATGACCTGATGTGTTGGGAGGGGGAAGGGACCTTGAGTAAGGATATACAAAGATAGAAAGTGTGACTTCTTTGTTCATAATAATAATAAAAAATTGAACACACACACAAAAGAGATTTGTAGTATAGTCACTAGAGAATGGCAGAATGGGGGAAGGGAACTTGAACAAGGATAAGAATGGATAAGAAATATGAGTTTATTCATAATAAAAAAGGAAAAAATTAAGAAAATTTAAAAAACAATGAAAACTTAGAGAGTGAATATGTAATATGGACTTTTTACATATCGAACTTGACAAGACTTATTAGCTTTATAAAACCAAAGTTATTTATTATCCTAAATTCATTTAATTTTCCTTATATGATAATTCTTTCTGAAAAACATAATTTAAAATTTATGAGTATTAATTTTTGCATATACTCTGGTGTCACTCTATCTGTGCAATTCAAGTTTGTCCTCTATATTTTCATTGATAATATCAGAATTAACACATTATTAACATCAGAGGGAAGGATTAGTTTAATAATTCTGATAATTTTTATAGCTTGTTTAGTTCTGGTTTCTACAGACTATCAAGAAGAAACCTGCCCAAATTGTAAGTTCTACTACATCAGAAGCAGATCATTCATAAAAATCTAAAGCTTTATAATGTGTTACAACCCTATATAATATTTTTTATTGACAAAGTATAATCTTTCTGAACTTTGCAAAAACTTCAGTTTTTTTTCATAAATATTATTTCTTCTTCCAAGGCGTTTCTTTCTATAAATGTTAAAATACAGCAAAAGTGATACTTTTGAATAATATTCCCTCTCAATATTGACTCACATAAAGATTGAAATATTGAAATCCATAATGATTTTTAGCCATTCTGA
>PVIH01028602.1:0-14899 GCA_004025045.1 Sigmodon hispidus | reverse complement strand
TTTTCCTCTTAAGACTGCTTTCATTGTGTCCCACAAGTTTGGATATGTTGTAGATTCATTTTCATTGAATTCTAGGAAGACTTTGATTTCTTTCTTAATTTCTTCCTTGACCCAGAGATGGTTCAGCTGATTGATGTTTAGTTTCCATGAGTTGGTAGGCTTTCTTTGGGTTTTGATGTTGTTGAACTCTAACTTTAGGTCCTGATGGTCCGATATGTTACAAGGGATTATTTCTACTTTTTTGTATCTGCTGATATTTGCTTTTTGACCAATTATGTGGTCGATTTTGGAGAAATTTCCATGAGGAGCTGAGAAATATGTATATTCCTTTGCCTTTGGGTGGAAGGTTCTGTAGATATCTATGACATCCATTTGCATCATAACCTCATTTAGACTCCTTATTTCTCTGTTGAGGCTCTGTCTGGTTGATCTATCCAGGGTTGAAAGTGGGGTATTGAAGTCTCCTACTATTAGGGTGTAAGAGTTGATGTGGGATTCGAGCTTTAGCAGTGTTTCTTTTACATATGTAGGTGCCCCTACATTAGGGGCATAAATATTTAAGATTGAAATCTCCTCTTGACCAATTTTTCCTCTGATGAATAAGTAGTGACCCTCTTGGTCCCTTTTTATTGCTTTTAGCTTAAAGTCTACTTTGTTAGATATTAGGATTGCAACCCCTGCTTGTTTCTTAGTATCATTTGACTGGAAAATCTTTTCCCAAACCTTTATTCTAAGCCTGTGTCTGTCTTTGCACTTTAGGTGTGTTTCTTGTAGGCAACAGAAGGATGGCTTCTGTTGTTGTATCCATCTTGTTAGTGTGTGACGTTTTATAAGATAGTTGAGTCCATTGATATTAAGGGAAATTAGTGACCATTGATTGATATTTCCTGCCATTTTTGGTGGTAACTTGTTTGTATTTCCTTTCTCTAGGGTATTCTTCTGTGGACTTATTGATTGTTTGTGACTTCATGGATGTATCTGGGGTCCTTAGGTTGTAGTTTTCCCTCTAATACTCTCTGTTGTGCTGGATTGGTAGATAGATATTGTTTCAGTCTGACTTTGTCCTGAAATACCTTGTTTACTCCATCTATGGTGATTGATAATTTTGCCGGGTATAGTATTCTAGTTTGGCATCCATGCTGTTTTAGCATCTGTATAACTTCTGACCAAGCCCTTCTAGCTTTCATCGTTTCCCTTGAATAGTCAGGCGTTATTCTGATGGGTCTGCCTTTATATGTGAGTTGGCCCTTTTCTTTTACAGCTCTTAAAATTTTTTCTTTGTTCTGTATGTTTTGTGACTTGATTATAATGTTGTGCGCTGACTTTTTTGGGGGATCATATCTATTTGGTGTTCTGTAAGCTTCTTGTATCTTCATAGGCATTTCCTTCTTCAGGTTGGAAAAGTTTTCTTCAATGATTTTATTGAAAACATTATCTGTGCCTTTGAGCTGGTATTATTCTCCTTCTTCTATTCCTATTATTCTCAAATTAGGTCTTTTCATGGTGTCCCAGATTTCCCGAACATTTTGAGTTATGGCTTTTTTAGTTTTACTATTTTCTTTGACTGATATATCTATTTGAGCTACTGAGTCTTCCACTCCAGAGATTCTATCTTCCATCTCTTGAACTCTGTTTGTTATGCTTGTATCTGTAGTTCCAGCTTTTTTCTTCCGGTTTTCTCTTTCCATCTTTGCCTCATTTTGTGCCTTTTTTATTGCTTTTATTTCAGCTTTTATTTCAGCTTCTAGTTCCTGGCATGTTTCTTTCATAGATTTGTTCATCTCTTCCAATTTTTTGTTTGTATTTTTTTCTATTTCTTTAAGGCTTTTTTCATATCTTCTTTCAGAGCTTCGATGATCATCAAAAAGGAATTTTTGGTGTTGCTTCCTTCTGTTTCCTCTTCATTGCTCAGTTCAGGTCTTGTATTTGTAAGATCGCCACTCTCTTCTGGAGTTACCATGTTGTCCTTTGTAGTATTATGTAATTTTTTTCACTGACGTTTGCCCATGGCTTCAGTGGTTCACAATTAGATGGGTCCTGGTCAGTTGTGGCACTCGGGTTTGTGTGCCTCCTGTCACCTCTCTTGTCAGGGTCTGATTCTGTCTTTCAGAGACTCCTGCAGTTGTTGGTTCGCTCAGTTCGAGGTCCTGGTGGGGATCCAGGAGCAGTGCAAACTCCCTCAGCAGGAGCTGTGGGTGTGGTCAGGGTTAGCGTTAGGGTTAGGGTTAGGGTTAGGGTTAGGGTTAGTGTTTAGGGTTAGGGTTAGGGTTAGGTTTAGGGTTAGGGTTACGGTTAGGATTAGGGTTAGGGTTATATTTGCTTATATATAAACATTCTTGGGGAACAGGATAGGATATGCTATAGAGGATGATGCATTTGGAAGGGTTTATACAATTAATTCAAATTTTTATGAATTTATTTTTGACAGCCAGATACATAAATCAGCAACCAGATTGGACATCTATAAATAAAAGCACAACGGCATAAGAACTCTGAATTTTCCAGAATTGATGGCTGGTTATTGCTAAGTACAGAAAATACAGCAGAAAACAGCAGTAGGTCCTTCCTGCACTGGTAACTGTCATCACACACTTTACATGCATGGCTCTTTGAAATGTCACATTGAGTTACTTAGTTTTACTTAATATTCATCATAAACCCTCTTTATCTTAGTAGACACATTAAAGGTACTTTACCTACCTTGTTCAAGATCACATCATAAATGAAATCAGTAGATGCATTAAAGGTACTTTACCTACCTTGTTCAAGATCATAAACATAAATAGAATCAATGAGAATATATAATTTCCACCACAACTCTGGCACAGTTTCTTACTTTGAATTTCAAATTCCTTTGTGTTACATCAGGAAGAAAAAATCAAGATGGATTCTGGTGAAATAGCTCCTTAGGAAAAGCTTAATATTTCACAGCAATAGCTTCAATGTAAAGCTAGAAGCAAAAAGGCAAGCTCCAGCTACCCAGAAATTTACCCTTGTCAGCTAACAAAGATAATAAAATGATTGGAGGGACAAAAAGGGTGTGAGCTCATGACTGTGCATTGAAGACCTCAGGATAATTGTGCAACTATGGTGTTGGAAAGGTCAGCAGAAAGACTGTAAGAGAGTAAATAAGAGAACCAGAGGGTTGAAAGAAAATTGAGGACCCAACAAAGATCCATGTAAACCCTTTAAAGCAGATGGCAGGGTCTTGTTAAAGTAGCAAATGCTTCCTGACTATAGCATCACCTAGTAAGAGAGCAGTTTGATCTCAGTGCTAGAAGGGGAACATGACACAATAACTTCTGTGACTCTGGGGTTATAGTAGAAGCCTGGCTGTTTCAACTGGATTTTTACTATGTATAATTAGAAACAAATGAGCAAACATATGCAATATGCAAATACTGACACATAAGAGTGATTTTTAAAATATAATAACTTTATGTAACATTTTCTATGAGGACAAAAATACATATGTTTGAGTTATTGAATATCTACAATAAAAAAATTTAAAAAACAACATGGCTGATTGCTTTCTGACTCTTCTTATGGTATGTATACATATATATATTTATATTTTCTAAATGCATGTTTTGTAAATTATTTATATATTGTAAAATTGTTATATATATTTAATAAAGTATAAAATGTACAACAATTTAAACAGAACATTTTAGACACTTGTAAGCTGTACCTTTGGTAAGAATATTTTTTTAAGGTGTCATTTTCACACTATTTTAAGTTAGTTCTGTTTGTGATATTTTTAGAAAATACTTTTCAGAAATGTGATATACTGGTGAGATGGACATAAGTCAATGTTTTCCACAGTGCAGCAGGAAATCAGAAGCTCCCCAGGTAAACTCTGATGATGTCAAGTAACCGAAGCTGATGGGTATGGCCAGCTGAAAAGACCTCAAGACAAAGAGATAGCCCAGACCTTTTTGACTTGTAGTATAGTTAGGAAAGACTGCTCTGTGGCACTCCCCTGCATGCTGCTTCCTTCTCTCCCCTCTGAATCTCCTTTGTACCATAAGTGTTTTTAAAGTAATAAATATTACCAGATTATATAATATGACAATCTAATATCTTCTACAACACCAGAGTACTGTGACTATTATAGCTACATACACCGTTAACATAAAAAAAAACACCTCTTATTTGATACTTAAGGCTACAAACATATATCGCTTGACATGTGCAGATACGCTGCCTAAATTTCTAATGTGGATGGCATAACTTGATGGCAGTGTGTAGAAAAATGAAAATAGATCCAATCCTATCACCTTGCACAAAACTTAAATCCAAGTGGATCAAATACCTCAACTTAAACCCAGCTACACTGAACTTGATAGAAAAAAAAAAAACTATGAAATACCTTCTAATGCATTGGCACTGGTGACCACTTCCTAAATATAACACCAGTAGCACAGACAATAAGAACAATCAAAAAGTGGGGTCTTCTGAAACTGAGAAGCTTCTGTAAGGCCAAGAACACAGTCAATAAGACAAAATGACAGCCCACAGAATGGGAAAAGATTTTTACCAACTCTACAAGTGACATAGGATTGGTCTCTAAAATGTATAGGGAACTCAAAAAACTAGAGCCCAAAATCCTTAAAAATCCAATTAAAAAATGGGGTTCAGAATTAAAAAGGGACTTCTCAGCTGAAGAATTAAAAATAGCCAAAAGGCCCTTGTAAAAGTGCTGGACATCTTTAGCCACCAGAAAAATACAAATCAAAGCAACTTTGCAATACCACCTTACACCTGTCAGATGGCCAAGATTAAAAACAGATGACAGCCTATGCTGGAGAGGATGTGGAGCAAGAGGAACACTCTTTCATTATTGATAGGAGTGTAAACTTGTTCAACTACTTTGGAATGCAGTATGGCAGTGTCTAGATAACTAGAAATCTATTGCCCCAAAGATCCAGCAATATCACTCTTAGGCATATACCCTGAAACCGCACATTCACACCCCAAAAGCATTAGCTCAACTATGTTCATAGCAGCATTATTCATAATAGCAAGAACCTGGAAACAACCTAGATGCCCCTCAACTGAGGAGCAAATTAACAAGCTGTGGTACATCTACACAATGGAGTACTACTCAGCAGTAAGAAAAAATGACACTCAAAATTACAGGCAAATGGATGGATATGGAGAATATTCTCCTTAGTGAGTTATCACAATCTCAGAAAGTGAAGCAGGGGTTGTACTCACTCAGAAGTGGACTTAAAAAAAAAACTATAAAAAGTGAGAGATGCTATGTACACAAGAACTGAAGGCTAGAACATAGCTAAGTATCACAATGCCTCACTTCTGCATTGATGGCTTCTGGCAGAGGGGTGGGTATGGACAGACTTGTTTTCTTTCAGGGTCTGGGCACAGGGAGATTAATTATGCTCCAGTAACCAAATGAGCAGCATGGTGGTTTTTTAAATGGGGAGTTCATAAGAGTGGGCATCATAGTGAGAGGTCTGATGCCTGAATTTGATGGGGTGCATGATGTAAAAACATGAAATAATAAGTAAATATATAAAAAAGCTTAAAAAAGGAAAAGGAAATACTATGATTGATATCAGCGTTTCACTGGCTTTGTAACTTTTGAAGTCTTGATTTATTTTTTTAAGTTTAATGGAATAATATAATATGTATTTGTCATAGTTCTTTAAGTTATAGTAGAATTTGGTAGTAAGTTCAGAAACAAAACAAAAAAGAAAGAAATAAAGACAGGCAGGAAGAAAGAAAGAAACTAAACACCAAGAATGTTAAAGATATTTGTCAAGTTAGGACAATAGTGCCTGTGGCAATAGACTGATGACTTAAAATGGAGATATCTAAATTCTAATATAATGATCTTTCTCCTTCAATGTTATTTCAAACATTTTTATGCCCATATGCATTAATTCTGAGATAAATTTGACAGAACAATGAAGAGTATATGGTTAGTTTAAATTGAACAAGGTCTAGTGACTTCTTTTCCTTTCAATAGTGTAGCTTTGGGACTCTCACTCCAAATACTATTCTTGAATTTAAGTGTTTATCAGTTCTTTGCCATTAACCAAGCAAGGTATTAGACATAAATATTACTTCTTGTACTGTAAATATAATAGTGGGTGCAGAATAGATTGTATTCTACTACAACACTTTAATAATGTAAAAGTAAAAATAAATATGTTAATCAACAAAAATAAATAAATAAATAAAATACTGACAGCTAATGTGTCTCAGATGCTTTAAGGATGATAGAAATTTGCCTATGGTGACTGATGCACATTGTGGTAATTGTGTAAAACATTGCATTCTAAGTTTAACAAAGGTGAATCCCATGGTTTATAACATATGCTTCAGTGAAACTGTTTAGATATACTTATATTTATCTATATGCAATAGTTATTTTTCTTAATTAACATAATTCATGATTCATTAATTGAGACATCCATTATTAAAAACAAGCCAATATTAAATTTGTAATTAAAATATTATTCAGATATTTATTTCCTACATATTTATTGAATGTATATCAGGTCCTGATGATTATAAAATACAAAATTAAATGAGGTATGATTCACTGATTTGAAGAGTTCTTAATCTATGGCATGAGAAGCTAACTAAAGACATTGGACAAATTCAAGCTGAAATTTGCTTTTGCTCAAACAGTGAACTAAAATACTAACTAATCTTTCACAATTTTATTAATAATTCTATACAGACATGCAATGACTTCTTACCTTTTATCACACCATTGTTCCTTTCCTACTACCATGAGAACTTAATGTGCTTTCCTTTTAATTTAAATCTGATGAGTTTACTTGGTATTGCCTGTAAGAGCATGAGTATGTATACTCCTACGTTAGCATGCATAGCATCTCAGTGCCCATATCTATATAGTAAACTCGAAATATTTTTCCTACTGCTGCTAATTGTCAATAGCTTCTCAGCTATGGTTAGGACTTCACGGCCCCCACCCCACCCAATCAATGCTGAGATTTTGAAGGCTTGATGGATGTGTGCATACAAGAACAGCTACTATGAGTGTATGTGTGCAATCAAGCATCCTGTTATGTCCAGCAAATATTTTACTATAGTTTCATGATTCTTACAAGATTTAAAGGATAAAAAGCAATTAAAGAATATTGTGTGGCACATGAACTTTAGACCCACGTGCCAAAATGAGTTTTACTGTTTGGGCAAAGCATATACCCTACAACCTGAATGTATGAGCAGTATAGACTTTCATAGAAAACAGCTGCCAATCTATGAACAAATTGGAGGTTACACAGAGGCAAATTGTTGCTAGTGTTGTTGTTGTCAATGTTTGCTATTGAGAGTAATTCTAAAATGGATACTTCTGAGTGTTTGTCAACTAGTCCACACACTGTTTGACAAATTGAGTATCATAATGCCTCTGCTGTGGCTATTTGAAGTTTTGATGTTTTAAAATTGAATAGCCTGTCCTAGCTACTGAAGGGGCCAATAACTATGAAAGTTGCAATTGAGTCACATACTCAAGGGCCATAATCACAATTACATGTCTTACATTTTTACAGCAATTTTCCTTAAAAAATGCTCAACAGTAAAAACCAATGATTCTTTTGGAGAGTATCTGAGTTTGGTTCCCAGCACCCACACGGCAAATCAGAACCATATGTGATCTGAAATGTAGATCCAGTGGCCTCTGTGGGCATTGTGTGCACATAGTGTCCATACAAACATAGATGCTGACAAAATATATACACATACAATTTTTAAAAATGTTTCCCTTACATAATTGCTCTACCCAGTTGTATATAATTCACATTTTATTCTATTTCCACAGATTTGTCATAATATAATTGTTTAAACTATAGAATTTATAAGATTTTTATATTGCCTCATATTCATTTTCTACAAGTATAGTGTTACTCTAATTTAGCTTCCTAGGAGATTCTTGACAGTGTACGTAAAAACAGTGTCTATTTTTCTGTGTAAAGATTAAAAATAAATTTAAATATATATGTATGTATATATGTATGTATATGTAGTACCTTGATCTCTGTTAAGGCAGGAGGCAGATCTAAGTATCTATTAAGATAATTTATTTTTCTATCAAAAAGGGTGGAAGCTGTGACCTTTTTTTTTCATGCATAGTAATTTGCATGTAAAACTAGTTATGTAGAACTAGACCATTTATACTCAGGTTTTCAGTAACCAACTTCTCCAACACAGATAGAGGGTATCTTATTAAGCTTGTAACTTTCCATATTACTAAAGATAAGTGTATAATTTTGACAATAAAGTAATGGCAGTCTGAAAGAATTCAATGTCTCTACAAAAATTAGATATGAAAATTGAATAAGTTAATCAACAAAGATACAATGAAATAAATGTTATATAGGTATGCCCTATGTTTTCATTTACTAAAATCATATTTAAAATATATGTACCTTTGAATAATATTTTACATAAAGAGCACTGTTTAAACATCTTTGGTAGGTACCTTTGTATCATCACTCTTCATGAATTCTTACCCTGGTTCCTATTTTATATTTTTTCATTTATCACCAAAGTTTAACTGTGTTCTAATATACACTACTTCTCAACATCATATTCAAATGAGTTAGTATGAGATTTTTGAAAGGCCTGAAAACAAGCTATTTTCAGATAACAAATCCATGTGAAGAAAACAAATTTTATCATTGTTCATAGATATATTGTTATTAAACACGTTCTTTCATTTTATTATATTCAAACTAAACTGTGGTATCAATGAATTTGCATAATTAAATGCTTTACTTAGACTTGAATCTGTAGTGTTAGAAATACATTCTTAATTGACAATGTAGTCAGGACCGTAATTTAAAATTGCTCAATTCTGAGCTGGAGGGATAGCTCACCTGTAAAAGGCTTGGCTCACAGCCATAAATAAAATTACTAAATTCTGAAAAGAAAAACTACTGTAGAATTTACAAACTGATAAAAACAAAGAAAAATACCAAATACCTCTACCTAGATAAAATAAAAGGCTCATGATTCAGAACTGCTAAAAATGTCAACTCAAAAACTTCCTTTCATTGTAAGGCTCTGATGGACATACTGAGGTAAGAAAAAGAAGACATTTTGGAACAAAGTAGCTTGTTCCAAGTTTCTTTTCAGGTACTATTAACAAGACACATTGCTCGGTAGTTTATTTTGACTCAAGCTGGAGTTACCAAAGTGGAAGAAGTGTAATTGAGATAGTGCCTCTGTAAATTTTGGCTGTAGAAAGCCTCTGCAGCATTTTCTTAATTAGTGATTGGGAGGGTGCAGCCCATTATGGGTGATACCAGCCCTGGTCAGGTGGTCCTGGGTCCTATTAAAAAACAAAAACACACAAACAAACAAAGAAACAAAAAACCTGAGAAGCTATGAGAATCAAACATGGATACCAATCCCCCTCCATGGCCCCCTGTATCAGCTCCAGCTCCTGCTTCTTGGTTCCTATAAGATTTGAGTTCTGCTTTGGCTTCCCTCAGGATATGTAAGCAAAATAAACCCTTTTATCCCCATGTTGCTTTTGGTCATGGTGTTTTATCACAGCCATAGTAAAGACATTAAAGCAGATTCTTTGTTGAGTATCCATAATAATAAAAACAAAGAGGCTACCAAGTTGAGGGGTTGAAGGATTTAGAGAAACTGTATCTAAGTGAGACTAGAAGGAGGATAAGGAAGTGTAAAAGTAATATAATTCTATTTTAATTAAAAACATATTTTAAATAAAATAAAGTAAAATTCTTTCTAAGAAGACCCTTTGCTGAAATGTCCCTCTCTATGTCTTTTTATTTGTAATTCTTCCCTTTTGAAGGTATAAATTAATTAAAATATAACTTTGCATTTTTATTTCTATTGCTTTGGTCAACTTAATATCAGACAATTAGATAAAATTACCTACCATAAAGAGAGGATTAGCAAAGGGTAGATTCGATCTCTGGAAGTTTTAAGTAGAAAAGTAATATCAGAATTATAGCCTTTGAAGAGATTACAACCTATCAATCCCAGTGGTTCTTTTCTGAGCATGATAGGAAGATGGCCATAACAAATAAAAACAAACAAAAATTGATTAAAAAGTAAAGAAAGAAAAGGCCTGGTTGAAGAGGATTCAGAGTGTGCAGAAGATGCAAGGAAACAGGAAAGAGTTCAGGAAAGCACACCAATGAGTCAGTTCTAATTAGAGCCCAGGTAATATTGCCTGTCTTCCATTTGTCAAACTTTGACCTATATTCTTATGGAGACATGTGGCTTCACACACCAGAATATATTTTATAGTATACTGTATGCACAAAACAACATTATAATGACATTATTAGGATGTCCATCCTTTAAATGCTAGAGCTATAAACAAGAAAGATTACACAACTTGTCTTGGAAGACACATGATGGAGGGAACAAGGAAGGAAGGTTTTAATCCTACTGAATTAGCATAATGTTAAAGCTGTGCACCTTGTAATCAATTCAGACCTTAACTCAGACATTTCTACTGTTTTCCCCTAGACAAGTTTCTCAGTGTATATTCTCTAGCTTTCTTCTGAGTAAAAAGTTCCTAATAGTAACAGGCAATATTTGTAATGTCACCTGTGGAGTCAAAATAGCAAGTAAACTCTCAATAAATTTATGACAATCATTCTAAAAGTTATCAGGAGAAATACACTGCATCAGATACACCACGTGTTCCTGATCAAGACTGAAAAATAATCAAAAAGCAAAATAAGAAAGTGTTTGCTTTTTTAAAAAGTAAAATAAGAGCTGGGTAGAGGTGATGCTTGTCTTTAATCCCAGCACTTTGGAAGAAGGCAGAGCTGTGAGAGCTGTGAGAGTTCAAAGCCAGCCTGGTCTACAAATTTTGTTTCCAGAACAGCTAGGGCTTTTACACAGAAAAACCCTGTCTCAAATAAATAAGTTAGTAATTAACTAAGTAAGTAAGTAAGTAAGTAAATAAATAAACAAACAAATAAAATGAAAAGAAAATTAAAAAACAAAAACAAAAACTGGTCTTTCACTGATTTGGCCAGTTCCTATTTGATCAAGAGAACCTTCAGCCAGCAAGTGATGGAAGCAGATACAGAGATCAATAGCTAGACACTGGGTTGGGCTCCCAGTTCAGCAGAAGAGAAGGAGGAGAGAGTATATGAGCAAAGGGATCAAGATCGTAACGAAGACACCCATGGAGACAGCTGACCAGAGCTATTGGGAGCTCACTGACTCTGAAATGACAGCTGGGGAAACTGCATGGGACTGAACTAGGCC
This sequence comes from Sigmodon hispidus, assembly GCA_004025045.1. Lineage (NCBI taxonomy): Eukaryota > Metazoa > Chordata > Mammalia > Rodentia > Cricetidae > Sigmodon > Sigmodon hispidus. Next base: position 3,637 of record PVIH01028602.1, on the reverse strand, counting down.
CTTAAATGTGGATAGCATGGGCAGTTTATGGAGCATATAACAGAGGGACCAGGAACTGGCTTCTTGGAGCACATTCTCTACAGAGGAACACCTTGCTTAGCCTTCATACTAGAGGAAAAAGTTTGGTCCTACCTCCCCTCAACTGGATATGCCGAACTGCATTGACTTACCGTGGGAGTCCTTATGCTTTCTGGGGAATGGGGTAGGGGGAAGCTGGAGGAGGACTGGAAAGAGGGGAGGGAGGGAAACAGTGGTGAGCATGTTTAAAACAAATTTTTAAATTAAAAAAATAAGCGTAAAAAAAAAAAGGTCTCATTTAAAGCACTAGGATATCAAAAGGACTTCAGACTTTCAGGCCCAAGGGTTCTCTTCTGAGCATGATAGGAAGATGGCCATAGCAAATAAAGACATACAAAAATCAAAAAAAGAGAAAAAAAACAGAAAAGCAAATACCAGACTTTGATTTACATAGCCAATGCTCTTAGGCACTCTAGAAAGCAGATACTAGAACTCACCAAAGAAAAATATCTGTGAAAAGAAAATTTATATTCCCTATAAACAGATTAATAATATCTATGAAGTGTCACAAAATGTAATGATTCATATATAAAACAATGTAATTTAAGATATTACAGTTATCTTGAAATGCTGATGGGCTCTCTATTCCACTTTTCCCAGAGTTGGTAAATGTTGTCGTATTGTGAAGAATAAATATTCATAAAAAGATTTCCAAAATAATGATCTCACAAATATGGATAAATAAAAAGCATTGATATAATTTACCCAATACCTATATAAATTTGCCCAAAGAAACGTACTAAAAATAATCAAAATATGTCTAACCAAGTATATATATGTATGTCCCATATACACTGCCCTTATATTTTCATCATAAAAAATAAAAAATTCAAGTTAGTAGACTAAAAACAATGATAACATGATGAGCAAATTACAAGTCAGACTCTCCTCATGAAATACATAATAAGTAAAATAAAAAGCAAGATAACCAGAGTTTATTAAACTCCTTCTATGTATCAATCATTGCTTAAGACATGTTACAAACAATTTTTCTCACAATTATTTTAAGATGTTTATAAATACTCACAATTGATATAGGAGTAAACGAGACAAATAAACCCCAAATATAAATATAAATGTGAATTGCTATAGCAGAGATGAGAGCCTTACTTTTTGGAGCCTAAAGTTTATATTACAAATTATAACTTTTTAAGTTATTTTTAATTTAGATCATGCTTTGGATTGGTTTGTGAGAGGCTATACCAGGATTGATATGCTTACCCTGACTCAAACTATGTGCTATCTCAAAGCTAACCATAAACGCCATAATCTTTTATATGAGGATTATGACAGAAGCTGTCATTTTATTCTATACCTCATCCAGACAGCAGTAGACTATTTTCTCTGGATTTATTAGATTCATTACACTTTCCTTATTAGCCTCTAGCAAGGAATGAAACACCCTTACTTTGCATCATATTTCTTAGAAATTCTATCAGCATTGAATGTATTTCTTTTCTTTGACTACCTTCTCTATTCGTTGATAGAATCCAAATAGAAAACAAATGTGGCAAATTCGTTTGAACTCTGTTCTGTATTAAATATTATGATTAAATGAATAACATGACTAATATAAACTCCTTTTCAAGCTTTTTTTTTGTCAGAGAAAAAAATATGTGAATCAACGTATGCCAAAAAAAATAAAATCTTTTTACTATAATTCAGTTTGTTGGGTATCAACTGTCTTGGGAACTGCCTGGGTTGTTTGGGGATTTCTATGGGGCCCTTTGACCAATAACTCAATTAGATATAATGCAGTTTGATAATGGAAACTTCATTTGGTGGCCAGAGATGACCAGTTGGGACTATATCTATCCTATTATTTAGAGATTTTATTAGGATCACATTCATATATTTTAAAATGTTTCTATTACACTAGGTTGCTATACTATCCCTCAAATGCTCCTCAATTTTAGTGGTCTCCTCTGGCATTCCCTTCATCTCTACACCAGATCCTTTACTCTAATCAACACATAAAATTTACTCTATTTCCCCCATTTGGGGAGATCCATGTGCCTCACTTTTCTGTGTCTAACATTCTGGGTCTATGTGTTGTAGCTTAGTTAATATTTTCTTAATGCTTAAGATCTACATATAAGAAAATACATACTATATTTACCTTCTTGGGTCTGTTCTATCTCACTTAACATTATTTTTTTTCTAGTTCTATCCATTGATCTGCAAATCTTCTGATGTCATTGTTTTTAAATAAATGAGTAATATTCCATTGTACAAATATAACACATTTCCAGTATCCAATATTCTGTTGCTGAACATGGAGGTCTTTTCCAAATTCTGACTATTATGAGTAAAGCAGCAAGAAACTTGTTTAGCAATTTTCCTTGTGGTAGGATGAAGTGTCCATTGTCTGTATGTCCAAGAGTTGCACAGCTGGATATTGGGTGGTCCAATTCCCATATTTTTGAGGAACTAACTACTATACTGCTTTCCATATTAGGTATACAATTTTGTATTCCCACTAGTAATGGATGAGTGTTTTCCTTATTTCACTTCCTTATCATCATGAGTTGGCATTTGTATTATTGATCTTAGCCACTCTGACAGGTATAAGATGAAATCTCAGAAGGATTTGCTTGGTGATACCAAGAGGAAAAGACCCTCTAAATCAACTGATAAAAACTCATATGAACTCCCACAAACCAATGCAGCAAGTACACAGCATACATAAATATACAACATGTCCTGTGTGCACGTATTACAGCTTTCAGTTAGGTGATATTTCTGCTGCCCCTTAGTTCATGGGCAAAGGTCTCTGACTCTTATTTCTTCTCTTGGTATACTTTTCCTTCTGTTAGTTTACTTTGTCCAACTTCAAAGCAATGTTATTTTGTTTTATTATATGTTATTTTGTTATGTTTTGTTGTTATCTGTTAGAAGCTTGCCTTTTCCCAACCCCTGGAGACACACACACACACACATACATACACACACACATCTACTTGACTCTGCCTTCCAAGTACTGGGACAACATCTTTAGCCATCAGGTAGGAGGGAGGCTGAAGGCAGACAGGGGCAATTGGGAGGGGTAAGAGAGGGAGAGCAAGGGGATATATGGGGAAAAAAGGGATTTATTTTTTTGAAGAAAGAAAGAAAAGAAAGAAATCCAGTGTAACTTAAGCAATTAATATTCTAATTGGTGCAAATTAAAACAACTTTGAGATACCACCTTACACCTGTCAGAATGGCTAAGATAAAAAACACAGAGGACAACCTATGCCGGAGAGGATGCCAAGCAAGAGGAACATTCCTTCATTTTTGGGGGGAACTTGTATAGCCACTATGGAATGCAGTATGGTAGTTCCACCAGAAAACTGGGAATCAATCTCCCCAAAGATCCAGCAATACCACTAATGGGCATATACCCAAAGGACTCACATTACACTCCAAAGGCATTAGCTCATCTATTATCAGAGCAGCATTGTTTGTAATAGCAAGAAACTGGAAAAAACCTAGATGACCCTCAACTGAAGAATGGATTAACAAACTGTGGTACATCTACACCGTGGAGAACTACTCAGCAGGGAAAAAAAAAAAAAAA
>PVIH01028601.1:0-14901 GCA_004025045.1 Sigmodon hispidus | reverse complement strand
CAGGGATGGAAAAAAAAAATTCAGAGGGAAAGATGAACACAAAGAAAATATAGGTGTAGCAATCTTATTTGTATGTCTACCCTTGATAAGCCATGCTTATCATTCTTATCCTCTATATAGTTATTGTTAACTCTTCCACATTTTAAATTCTTTTTACTGTGTTTTTTTTAATAAATACAAAATAAAGAAAAAAAAAGAATATATATAACAAAAAAGTTAATTTAAATGGTTCAGAATAGAGGAATTTCTGTCATTCTTTGTCCTCTGTCAATATGTCATAAGTATTGGAAGAGAGAAAGAAAATAACACATATCCTAATATTCCTGGAAGATTATAATAGAAAAAAAAATAAAGAAAATTCAGCATTGTGGAGTCCTGTTTCTCCAATTGTCATAAATGTAATAACTTCTGTTTCGTGGAATGTAATCCTGAGGTATCTCATTGATACAAGTGTGAATGGTATATATAAAATTAGAAAAAAAACCATGAAGAGCCTTTTAACCTCTAATAAAATATAAAAAAATAAAATTGTATGTATATATCTTCCCAGAGTCTAACAAAACATTACCTTGACTTCTTAATCTGCATTCTTACATTACCAGTCAATATTTCTTATTCCAGGTTATCTGTCCTAACATTTACAGCATCTGGTTAATCAAATGTAATAACCCATAAGGAGATTATCATAAAAAAAAACTGAAACTGTTTGAACTGCAGAGAACAAATGATCATGGGGTGACCTGTCCCAATTTTTAGATCTACAGCAGTTTTCTTATACTCGGCAAACACTGGGTAAAAGTGGGCAAAATATTGTAAGAACCAGAATACTAAAAACTATGATGTAAGATTGTTTTTCTTAGAAATGACAAAAAAACACTGTGCACATGAAAACAGAATATGGCTGCTCTAACTAGACTTGAACATATATCACACCAGTAGACATACTAACATGTTAGAAGAAAATGTCAGAGGGCCATTGTTCCAAAAATTTTCAGGAAACTAAAGGCATGCTACATGCAAGTGAAACATTGTTGCCCAGATATGAACCCCATATTACAATATATGAAGTGAGAAATTTAGATTGGTCAGCCCAGAAATCATATGCACACCACTAACACTAAAACTACTGTTGAAAATATATTTATATATTTATAATTGCACAGACACACAACACCAATAACTAAGCAAACTAGCTCATAAATTTAAGAAGGAGTAAGATGGAACAGAAAAAAGATTGGTTGAGTGAGGGACAAGAAGGGAAACTATTTTATATATAATAAAATGTAATTATATTTTAGTTTTAAAGATAAAATGAAATAATTATAAAAAATTTATTTCATATTGTTAAGATATTTTATTTTCTGTTCTAATTTTCAATAATGAATTTTAAATGAATAGTCCTATGGCTGAACACATTTCGGAGATATATGAAAGAATGCAACCATGTTTCAAGTTATCTGATAAGTAAGGTTCTCTGACAATGTGCTTTATGTTCTATCTGAGAACAACCTTTTCTATCTTCCTCTCTCTGATCCTTTTTCATATTGTTTAGGAAATGACAGGTATCCCGCATCCTCTTCGAAGGTAATGAGTGTGTGTACTACTAAAAACAAATATAATACTTTTTTATTGTGTACTCCACCTGAAGTTAGAAAGTAAAATAGCACAAACTTCTTGGTGTTTTACAGGTTTCTAGTGACCAAGCAATAAAATTATTCCATGAGACTCACACATTATAAAGGAGTTTCTTTTATCTTAAATCAAGAGTTTCAGTCTTTACAAGGATACTTGAGATACTCATTCTCTTTGGCAGAATAGAAAATGTAGAGTTGAATTGAACTAGGAAATTAACCAGTGTCAATAGAAGTTCTTACGAAACACAATTTTTACTTCTTCATAGGACTTCTGCTACAATGAAAGTAAAAGATATATTTTTTTTCCTAAGATGGCTTAAGCGTTCTCTAAATTTACCAAAAGCAACAATCAAGCTAATAATTGGCACATAGTTCATATTCAGATTTCTTGGAAAACAAAGATCTAAAAATGATCCAATAGTTTATACCTTCCTTTGTTCATGAATATTGAATTTAGATGCTTAAAGTATAGCCGATTGTTTTCGAGGGTTTTTGTTTTATTTTATTTTATGCTTCTTTGCTGTTTTGCAAAGATAAAGAGTGTTATCATGCTAAGCAACATTTTGAGTGCTACTGTTAGAATACTATATATATATATAGATACAGACACACACACACATATGAGTGTGTGTGTGTGTGCGTGTATGTGTAATGTGGTGGAATACACTTATAATTCCAACATTGAGTGTTACATAGGAGAATGAACCCTTGTTTTAGAGTATCCCTTTAGGTATATTAAGTTCTAAGTGAGTCAAGAATTACAAAATGAAACTTTTTCAACCCTTCTCCTGTAGCCTGGTTGCTGAGATAGATGTATTGCTAACTTTCCAGAAAGTCAGAGCTACAAAGTTAGTACCAAGGTGTAAGAAGTACCTTGTCTATATAAACAAAGAACAAAAATTCCTTGAAGAGGTTTTGGAAATAGTTCAATGTAAAATTTGTGTGTATGGTATGCTGAAGTTACTGAGTTCTGTTCAATTATTTTTAGTAGTAATAAGAATAGTAGCCTTAGAAATCAATCAAATTCTTTTCATTTTTTTTCGTTCTTTTTTATTTTATTATAATGAACAAAGAAGTCACACTTTCTTTTTTTTTTTTTTTTTTTGAAGTCACACTTTCTATCCTTGTATAACCTTATTCAAGGTCCCTTCCCCCTTCCACCACATCAGGTCATTCTCTCTTCTCCACAACTCCCCATCCCCTCCCTGGGCAGGCAGCAGGCAGTCCCAAGGTCCTACTGTCCCAATATTGCTTAGTTCAGCCTGCACTCCTGGCAGATACAATTTTCTCCCCCCAACCTCAAGAGTGAGTCGGGTGTTCCTCTAGGGTGAGTGGGATGCAAGAAGTCATTCCAAGGTGTTTCTGATCCCAAGATGTTCAGTGGTTGTGGTTTGCAGCTTGGGCATGCTTTGCTTTTTTCTTGTTTGTTTGTTTAGAGTCCATTAACGAGTGAGTACATCCCTGCTTATCTTTCTGAGATTGTGATACCTCGCTCAGGATGATATTCTCCAAATCCATCCACTTGCCTGCAAATTTCAGGATATCATTTTTTTCTTACTGCTGAGCAGTACTCCATTGTGTAGATGTACCACAGCTTGTTAATCCATTCTTCAGTTGAGGGACATCTAGGTTGTTTCCAGGTTCTTGCTATTACAAATAATGCTGCTATGAACATAGTTAAACTAATGCCTTTGGAGTGTGACTGTGCATCTTTAGGATATACACCCAGAAATGGTATTGCTGGGTCCTTGGGTTCTTTTCATTTTTATTGAGAAAAGTAATAGTGAATAAATAGTTTACTTACATAATTTCTCATTTTTACTCATATATATTTAAAATTCACCTAAGAGTGCTCTGTTCCAGATCTTTGTTTCTGTTCCATAAAATTTCCGACTCCATGTTCTCTCCTATCCCAAAACTCTACATCCTAATTCATGTATGCTTATATTTAAGTGGAAGTGAATTAGTAAAGATCAGTGAAGTAGGAAAGGTACCATTAGAGGTATATGGAGATGATTTAAAGGAGTGGGGAATAGTGGAGGAAAATATGTAGTATGAAAAGAGAAGAAAGAACACCCAAGATGAAAAGTTTGAGTAGGGATGGTAAAGGGACATAGTGGAAAAGAAAGCTTAGGGATTCATACAAGACTAAATAAGAATGAAAACTTCTTGAGGAAACTTATTTTTAGTAAGATAATTTTAAAAACAAAATAAATAAAAAGCAAGTTTTTTCAAAAAGTTAAACATGGGTAAGCTACCATGATCATTTATTTGCATTAAAAGAAAATTTTGCACAAAGCTCATGAGCACAGATTTATGGAACAGAAAGAGTGAGATTTACAAAACCAAAGTGAGTTATTTAAATAATATTCAGGCCATTAGCCATTGACCACTGGTGCATTATATTTCTTTACTTATATGACAGAATGGTAAATATGCTACTTTCTTACCAAAAATATTCTTGTTTAAAGCTTTATGCTATTATGTCAATTAACTTGTAATGCTTATCCTCCAAATCTTCAGTTATGAAAATAAAGAGTTCTCTTGGAATGAAACAATTGAAATATTCATTATTAAAATTTCCACAACAGAGTTTCTTAACATTAACAAAAATTTTGTAAAGGGCCATATTCTCAAATAGAAAATACTCTTATTATTTTAAACACAGATCTCTCTCTCTCTCTCTCTCTCTCTCTCTCTCTCTCTCTCTCTCTCTCTCTTTCTCTCTCTCTTTCTCTCTCTCTTTCTCTCCCTCCCTCCCTCTCTCTTTGTCTGACTTTCATTTTGGTTTACTTTATATTTGATTTTATTGTTATTTTGGTTTTTTTGAGACAGGTTTCTTTTGTGTAGCCCTCCTTACCTGTCCTGTAACAGTTTCTATAGATCAGACTAGCCTTGAACTAACAGAGACCCTCACAACTAAGAGGTATTTTTAATAAAAATACATTTTAAGATAGTAATTTTTGAGTCTCTTAAATTAGAAAGTTTGGAATATGGCACAAATTAAAGTTTCAAGTTTTGTCTGGTTTCAGTTTATACAGTACTGCATGCTTGACTAAATAATTATATAATAATGGAGGGATTTTTGTAAGAAATATGTTTGTATTATATTGTTGATTTCTGTGAAAGGGGCTTAAGTCTATAACTTGCCTTCAAAAAAGAAAAAAAAATCACTGAAAAGAAAAATTTTAAGCATGAAGGTATTCAAGAAAATTTATGTTAATACTGAGAGACAAAATAAAATCTTCCTGAAGGACTTCTTGTTTTTTGGCAACTCAGAAACATCAAATTGAGGATTTACATTGAAAAACTTTAAAATTACCCATGGAATTGGCGGTGAAATTTGTAACTTTCCACCAAGCAGGAAACTTTTGAAAACAGAGAAGGAAAATTTAAACAAAAGTTTGGAGTCATTATTTCCTAAGAATTTATTATTATTATTTTGAAGAAGGAGGCATAAAAATATATCTAACAGAGTTATAATGATTAAAAGAATGAACATCAAGTTTATTTTAATCCCAAGTATATTAGATCTATTTACAAGCATATTAGGTCCATTTAGTTTATAAAATAGATGCTTCTAAATGTTCTAAGGATGATATGTATAATGCCTTGTATGTGTAGTGTTCTGAACAGCATGATAACCTGCAATCTTAGCAGTTCCTAAAGTTCATCTTCTTATTGTTCTGCTCACCAACTGGATCTGGAAAACAATTTCAAAATTCAAGTTATTAATGACAGTGAATGAGGTCTACAACTGAAAAAAAAAATCTGTCAGATAAATCAATAGCTCAGTATGCTTGTAGAAAATGGTTGCCTGTGATATTTATTATAAATACTGTCTCAGGTAAATGGATGCTGCCAATAAATTCTCAGAATAGTCAATTTATACACCTAATTGGAGTTTGTATGTTAAAAATTATCTCCAGTCATCCCTGAGAATCCATAAAGGAATGGTTTTAGGATCCAACAAATACCATAATATATTATGCTCAAATCTCATAATTTGTAGAATTTGTATATAATTTACATATATACTCCTGTGTATTTAAAAATCCTACAAAATAATTTTTACTTCTAATGCTACTGAAAGGTAAAGTATAAAAAATATCCAAGAAAAGCATTAATCAAATATCGGTGTGATCAAATATTGCATGCTAACCTGTTTTTTTTTCCTTTTCTAATACTAAAAAAACTCTGTGCACTTTGAATTTTAATAGTTATATTTCCAATTTTATACCCTAATCACATGTACCAAATTACTCTTTCTAAGAAATTAAAGCAAGCTTTGATACAACTGACAGAGAAGTCGTTGGCATCAACTTTGAGCTTGGTTTAAAATTAGACATGAAGTAAATTAAAAGTCAAATCTGAAGGAGTATTGAATGTGGTTTAAATTTAAACAGAAATTAACAAAATTCTGGTAGCTAAAACCAATGTTAAAAAAAAAAAAAAACAGCTTTTGTAGAAATTGTTAGCAAGAAAAGACTGAGTAGTTAAACCTACTTTTCAAACTTTTTTTTTTTTTGTATATGCCAAACTTTGATTTTGGACCAGGTTTGTTTTAGACATTAGTTCTCTTGCTTACCAAAGGAAAAACCATCAATATGCATAAAATAGATTAATTACAACATTAGAATGCAGACTACTATCTTTTTACATCATAAGTGTAATATTACTTTTACCATCCCCTAAAGAAAAATCTGTTCTTAGCTTACTCCAGAAATTCCTAAGCACCAGTAATTAATTTTGCTTTGTTTACAGTTTGTGGTGGTTAGAATAAGAATGACCCCCCTAAGATTATATATTTGAATCCTTAGTCAACATGAATTTGCATTATTTGGGAGGGATTAAAAAGTATCCCCATAATGGAATTGGTGAAGCCTTGGTGAAGAAAATGTCTCTTGGTGGGGAGGGGTGTTCATCTAAAAGCCCATGTCAGGTCCATTGTCTTTCCCTTCTTTCTGCCTGTGAATTTGAATGTAGAATGGTCAGCTACTTCTCCAGCAACATGTCTGCCTTTGCATTGTTGTATGTATTCTTTCACTGCTATCTGCCCATTGTTTCCCCAATTCACTCTTGGTTAGTTCTTGGTTGGCTCTTATTGAGTTTTTGGTCTGAGGGCTCTTAATCAGTTAGGTGTTCAGATGGTCAGCTGCCCTTATGAGGTCACAGTGCTTTTTGTCACCTCCTGACCTCTCACCTTTCTGCTGTGCACCCAGGTACTTGGCTGTCCCCCACTGCTATTACACCAGCCATGTCCTAGGTGTGCTGTGCTCTGTGCTGAAGAGGAGTGGTCGTCTCTGGGCCTGGATTCAAATGGCTGAAGTCACTGTCTGTCCTCTGACCTCTCAGCTGTGTTCCTAAGGGCTGGTCTGCTTCCCTGATGCTATTACACCAGCCATGATTTGGGCAGACTGTGTTCCTTGCCATAGCCCAGCCTATTTCCTCTCAGCCATGTGCCCAGGAACAAGGGACTCAGCTTTTCCTCTGCTGCTATTATGCCAGCAATGTTCTAGGCAAACTGTGTTCTGCCCTGAAGCTGAGTGGCCATCTCCAGGCCTGGGTTCAGGTGGTGGAAGTCACTGTCTGACCTCTGACCACTCAGCTCTGCTTCTAGGGATGCCTCTGCTTTCCTTCTATTATACCAGCTGTCGTCTGGACAGACTGTGTTCCACACCGAAGCCGAGTCTGTTACCTTTCAACCGTGTGCCCATGATCAAGGGCAGGTGTGGCCCTTTTTTCAGAGCAGCATTTTATTTTTTTCCTCTGCATCTGCTGACGTCACATGGTAGTATCTCTGTGGTATTTCTCTGGCTTCTCTGTTCTGCTCTTCCTGTTCCCAGAGTTTTCTTCTATTCTCTGAGAAGTTCACACATGAACCTAATGTACTTTTTAATGAATCAAATTTTCTTTCTACCTTTTTAAGTATTCCATAATTTCTACCATTGATTTTACAAGGTAATGTGCTCTTCTTTTAAGATCACCTTGTCCATTAAGTTCTACATGTATACAAATGGTTATAGGGTTATTTATCAGAACATAACAGCCTATCAAATAATTGTGTCCTTTAAGAAAACAAGACAGCCCCAATGCCAAAATCTTTCCTAGCCTTTAATATCTCAGTGAGAGATATAACTTAATTACTCGCTTACACATTTAAGTTGGCATTTTGAATAGTTTGATCTTATTAAGGTTTTGTGCATGCAGTCACACAAAATTGTGAGTTTTGTGTACAAGCTTCACATTGGAAAACACTGTTTACAACAATACTGTACTTTCCTGACTAAATGGACATAGCATTAAATTGTCTTCTCAACACTTATCTCAGTAGTGTTAGTTTAGAGAAGCTCTCAGTCCTCATCAAAGATATATTTTTTTTTTATATTTGAAAGATTTTAGAGAAAACTCTTGGCTATTAAATAAGCACACATATATGATAAATTATAGAAAACAGTTATTCAAGCTATTAAATATATTAAGAAAATTTATTTATTAAAAGAGAATGAGATGGCACAGTGATAATCATTTGAATTAGAGAATACTTTAGAAAATACTGAGACAGAGAAAAACACTTGGTTTTAAATGTGTGTGAATGTTAAATATCAAGAAAGGATAATGACCTAAAGCCTTAAACCAAAACCACAGATGACAAAAGTAATGGAAAGGAAACCTCATTTTCAATCATTACAACTTTATCCAGTGGGTTTCTGTGATCATCAGTCTGCATTTAAGAATAGATAGAACACTGTCCTATAATCTCAGCTCTGGGAGGACATTGTCTGTAGTAGTAATAGTAAGTATAGTAGCAACAGTAGTAGTATGAGGTAGTTTTTGATGATTTCCCTTCTTACAATTATCCAATTCCCAGAAACAGTAAAGATCTCTTCAAATCATCTATGCAAATCCTACAACCAAGAGATCAAGTAAGTCTAAGACCCTCCAACAGAGGATTCTTCTGCCTGATGACATCATCCTATGGCCAAATTAGACCTTAATTTTGTCAGCAAAATAATATTTAAAGTAAGACAAGGTACCCACAGCATAGTTGATTCTGTGATTACTTATTTTCCACAGAAACCAAATAAGTGTTAGTCCTCTAGCTCCTTTCATCCTTCCCCCAGCACACTAGCCTTTGGGCTTGCTACGTGGTCATTGTGCCATCCCACATTAACTGTGTCACCCATCATTTCTTCTTGTGTGGAACTATTCTGCAAAAGTTTTCTTTCATGATTACTTTCATTTCCATCTCTATAAGATATCTAATTCAAACAAACCCACACACTCTTAAAATTATCCATAGTGCCTTTGTTCCTAACAGGTGTTTCTACATTTGCTTTATGCATGCTTACCCACTGAAGATTATATGTTTATGGATTAGGTAATTTAGTAATAATTTAGTTTTAATGGAAGTTAAAACTCAAAATTAAACCATAGATGAAGAGTTGTATTTAAATACTACAGAAAAATCTTCATCATTTCTAGGTTGAATTTGAACGTTAGATTTCAAAATGTGAAATGATCTCATAGAATGATACAGTTGGGAAAAATAAGAGGTAAGTGTATGTTACTTGCACAACTAGATTTGTCCTTAGCGTATACAAAAGATTTTAGTTAACAATTTTATTCTGTTATTAATGGACATTTTTTTCTGACTAGGAATTCTGAGAAACCAAATATATCAACCCACAGTCACATGTATTCAGTCACAGAACAATGGTAAGGTAATAAAGGAATTCATTCAGTCTAACCATCCTAAGAAGTAATCTGTGGCCTAACACCTGTTTTCAAAACTACTGGCCAAACCTTTAAGATATCAAAACACACAAAATGAGATGAGGTACGTATGTATAATCAAATAATCTTGGTCAAACTATGGGATGAAGGATCATTTATTGTTTGTTGTTTGTTTCTGCAAGGTTTTCATTGTGCATGGAGAAAATATTACTAGGTGGTGGTAATAATCCTGTCCTCTACATGATTTGATTACCATTTCCTATGTGTGGATTACCTCAGATTTCATTCTAGAATGCAACCATATAGAAATTCATAAAACTTTAGATTAGCTAAGAGAAACTCAGAAGGAATAATGTTGAGAGTCAATTTTAAGACAGTCAAGACAATAGCTGAGCTCTCCAGGGGAGCAAAGAAATGTGAAGAAAATTTCCATTACACTTTCATGCTCAAATGCCCTGTATGATTATTGGTCAATGATATTTGATTTTATTTTAGTGATTATAATCTGGGAGATATGGAGGTATGATTAATTTTACATTAGAATATTGAAGTTTCTGACTTCCTTTATCGTCTCACTTCCTTGCTCTCTGACAAACCATTAGTTCTGTAGGAATCTTACTTTCTTTACAAAACTATTCAAAGAAAACATGAAGATGATAGGTTTAGTGGAACTGGGGTCTGCTAACAAATATGAAGATCTTTGGGAGTTTGTTGTTAATATCATGTTATATTCTGAGATAATGTTACTCTGCCAAATTGGTAAAATCATGCAGATATGTACTATAAAAACTTCTAGTGAGATACATATACATTCAAAACTAGAAGAAAATGATAATTAGCACAGGAACTATGAAAATTAAAAGTTTTTTTATAACCAAGATCAACTTTGAATATAATTTTCAACAGTTAATTAATGCAAATTTTTGGTGATCTCATTGTTTTGATTGTGTGCTGAGGCTTAGATACATCCTTAGGAAGTAAGTACCGAGAAAAAAATTACAATTATGAAGAAGTATGTAGTTGACTTGTAGTTAAGTAAAGAGATAATTGTGCTCTCATAATTTTCTTTTGGCTCCAAAAATACATTTGTCAATTACATTTATTGTAATTGAAAATTTAATGTTATTTTATAAATCTTAAATAAAAATTTAGACATAAAAAACAAGGATTAATAAGAGAACTCAGACATAATTTACAAAATATTAATTTATAGGAAAATAAAACTTTCATCAATTTGTATGAATTGATAGTATTAAAATTTAATTTTAAATATTGTACACAAGAAGAAGGCAACATGAGGGTCAGCTATCTAGCTCAATTTCATTTTGTAATATGTAAAGTGAATATTGGAAGTTCCTCAAGGACACCAGGATACACAACCATAAGGTAAACAAAAAGAACCTAGGTCAGACCCACACATTGTCAGAGGCACACAGTCACTTCAGCCTCTGTGAACCACTGCATAGTTGATTCTGCGAATGCTGTTATCACAGTGTTCTTGACATCTCTGGCTCCAACAGTTTTTCTTTCTCCTCTTCTGCTGAGTTTTCTTGGCTCTGCTTAATGTTTGTCTGTTTGTCTTTATACATGCTCTCAAAGATATATGGATGTTGCCCCCCTGATAATGATTAAACCAGAAATAATCAATCAATACATATAGTGGAGTGAATCAGAATATAATTAGACATAATTTTATTGACTTTCACTTTTGTTTTAGAAGTAATGTTTGGTTCTGTCCTGGGTCTCTGGACTATACTATCTTTGAACCAACCAGGCAGTGTCAGGTATGAGATACCACTTGGGGCATGGGCCTCAAGTTGAACCAATCCTTGGTTGGCCACACCTACAAATTCGGTTCTACCATTATCCTAATTCATTATTCAGAGAGGAAAGTTTGTAGGTCTAAGTGTCTGTGGCTGGTTTGATGTCTCAGCTCAAATGCTAGAAACCTTGCCTGGCTATAGAAGAAGGCCAGTTTGCTCTACATATCCCCCATTATGAAGAGATTTCCCTCGTGTCACTCTCATAAATATCAGGTGAAAGAGAAAAGGAAAAACAAACTGACCCTGACTTGACACTAGGATCAGGGTTTCAAATCCCATCAAACCTGAGTCCAGCTGATTAACCCCATCAATCCCTTAGTATGAAATCCCACCCATCCTTGTAGAATTAGGCTACAGAGACCCATCAATCCCAAGCCTCTCTGGAAGCTCCACATGTACTCCACTCTCCATCTCTGTCCCTATTCAGTTTGCTGTTGCTTATCATTATAGTTTTTCCTTGCCAATACATCTCTTGAGTTAGGTAGGTTGTGATACATGACTTTTTGACAGGGTAGAGCTCAGCTCTGCCAACTTTCACCAGACTCATAGGGAACAAAACTGTAACAATTTGCTAGGGAAACTTTCCAGAAGCAGAGTTATTATCCTTGAATTGGCAAAATCTTTCTGTGAAGAGCTGTAAGCTGTCATGATTAGTGAATTTGTGTTTTTCCTTGACTACAGACTGTCCAGATACCTTCCCATCCAAGCTACAAAACTTAGACCAAGAAGTTTCCACTGCATTTTCTATATTTCCATCAATCAAATGCTCCACAATTTCAGTCTCTCACAGTTTTTTCTCCCTCTATCTCTTCAACAACTCACTCAACTAATTCCTTCTTTTCTGTTCCCATACACACACACACACACACACACACACACACACACACACACACACACACACAGTCCATCAGCAAAATCCTTTCTCTTCTGCATTTCCAGTAAGACCCTTGAGCCCTCCTTGTTACTTAGCCTCTCTTGGTCTAAATTTTGAATTATAATTATTCTTATTTAAAAACTAAACTCCACATATCAATGGTTTTTTTGCCATCTTTGTTTTTCTAAGTCTGGAATACCTCAAACAGGATAACCTTTATATTTTTATTTTTAAGTATAGTTTAGTTTTATCTTTTGCCTACAAAATCTTTGAGGCATTGATTTTAAGATTTGGTGAATACTTTATTATGTAAATGTACATTTTCTTTATTCTTGTTTGATGGACAGCTTGTCTGTTTCCAGTTTCTGGCTCTTATAAAAAAGCTTCAATAACCATGCATGAGAATCTATCTTTCTGAAAAGATGAAGCAGCCACTGAATAGAGGTCCAACAGTAGTATAGCTAGAGCCCTTAGTTAGGGTTTCTAGTGCTATGAAGAGATATCATGGCCACAGCAACTTTAATAAAGAAAAAACATTTATTTGGGATGGTGAATATTTTTAGAGGATTATTCCAATATCACCATGGTGCAATATCAAAGCATTTAGGTAGACACAGCACTGAGTAATCAGGTCATATTTTGAAAATCTATACTCCACAAAAATGGAGAACCTAGAAAAAAATGGACAGCTTTCTGGCCTGGTACTATTTACCAAAATTTAATTAAGATGAGATTAAAGACCTAAACACTCCTATAAAACCAAAAGAAGTTGAAGCTGTCATTAAAAGTCTCCCAAATAAAAGAAAGCCCAGGCCCAGATAGTTTTAGTGCAGAATTCTACCAGACATTCAAAGAAGAGCTAATACCAACACTCCTCAAACTGTTCCATACAGGAGAAACTGAAAAAATATTACCAAACTAATTTTAGGAGGCCATAGTAACCCAAGTACTCAAGCGACTCAAAGACACAACAAAGAAAGAGAATTACAGACCAATTTCCCTCATGAAATCGATGCAAAAATTGTCAACAAAATTCTAGCAAAGTGAATCCAACAACATAAAAAAGTTATTCAACATGATCAAGTAGACTTCATCCCAGAAATGCAGGGATGGTTCAACATATGGAAAACTGTAAATGTCATCCATTATATAAACAAATAGAAGGAAAAAAACTAAATAATCATTTTCTTAGATGCTAAAAATACCTTTGACAAAATTCAATAGGCCTTCATGATAAAAGTCCTGGAGAGATAAAGAATAAAGGAAAAATACCTAAATATAATAAAGTAGATTTACAAAAAGCTGACAGCCAACATCAAACTAAATAGAGAAAACTTCAAAGCAATCCCACTAAAATCAGAAACTAGACAAAGCTGCCCCCTCTCACATTATCTATTTAAAATAGACCTTGAAGTTTCAGCTAAAGCAATAAGAGAATGAAAGGAGATTAAGGGGATACAAATTGGAAAAGAAGGGGTCAAAATATCTCAATTTGCAGATGACTTGATTGTATTCATAAGTGATCCACAAAATTCTACCATGGAACTTCTACAGTTGATAAACAACTTCCTCAATGTAGTAGGACACAAGATTACCTTATAGAAATCAGTAGCCCTCTTATACACTAAAGATAAAAGGGCTTAAAAGGAAATAAGTGAAATATCACCTATTATAAGAGCTGTAAATAGCATTAAATACATTGATGTAACTATAACCAAAGAAGTATCAGATCTGATTGACAAAAATTTTAAATTTCTGAAGAAAGATAATAAGAAAAATGATATAAGAAAATGGAATGATCTCCTATGTTCCTGGATAGGTAGGATCAACATAGTGAAAATGACAGTTCTACCAAAAGCAATCTAGATATTCAATGAAATTTCCATCAAAATCCCAACACATTTTTTTACAGATCTTCAAAAAACAATACATAATTTTATTTGGAATAACAGGAAAGCCAGGATTGTCAAAACAGTTTTGCTAAACAAACCTTAAGAGGCATCACCATCCCTGACTTCAAATTATACTATAGAGCCACAGTATATAAAAACAGCTTGGTACTGGCATAAAAAGAGACTTGTGGGTTAATGAAATCATATTGAAGACACGGACATTAACACACACACCTGTGAACACTTGATTTTTGACAAAGAGATCAATAATATTCAATGCAAGAAAGACAGTATTTTCAAAAAATGGTATTGGCATAACTGGATGGTAATGTGTAAAAAAATGAAAATAGATCCCAACCTATCACCTTGCACAAAACTTAAATCCAAGTGGATCAAAGACCTCAACATAAACCCAACTACACTGAACTTGATAAAAAGAAAGTTGGAAATACCCTCCAACACATTGGCACTGGTGACCACTTCCTAAATATAACACCTGTAGTACAGAAACTAACAACAACAATCAATAAGTGGGATCTCCTACAACTGAGAAGCTTCTGTAAGGCCAAGGACACAGTCAATAAGTCAACAACAGCTTACAGAATGGGCAAAGATTTACCAACCCTACCTGTGACAGAGGATTGGTATCTAAAATATATATAGAACTCAAGATACTACAGCCTAAACATTTAATAACCCAAATAAAAAATGTGGTTCAGAACTAAAAAAGGAATTCTCTATTGAAAAATTAAACATGGCTGAAAGGCACATCAAAAAGTGCTCAACATCTTTAGCCATCAGAGAATTGCAAATCAAAATAACTTTGAGACACCACCTTATCCCTGTCAAAATGGCTAAGATTAAAAGCACAGATGACAGCCTATGTTGGAGAGGATGCAGAGCTAGGGGAACACTTCTCCATTGTTGGTGGGGGTATAAAC
>PVIH01028600.1:0-14900 GCA_004025045.1 Sigmodon hispidus | reverse complement strand
CTTCTGCTTTCCCCGCCCCCTTGGCTGCTTGTGCTCCTTCATGGTGTCCTCTCTGTGTGATGGGTCGTGATGCACTTTACTCTTTACAGTCTGTATTGCAGGCAGCGGAGCTTCAAGTAACTCAGAGACTTGACCTGGATGACCTTACATTTCCATATGTGATGAATTCTGCACTGACAACTCTGTCTGGTCAGAGATGTGGTTTCTGATGCTGTTACATGTTGTTGTCCCAAATTTAAAAGAAAATCCTTGGCTTCACTACAACAAATACTGTCTGGATGCCTCCTGTGTTTCTTGGGTGCCGTACTGTACCCTGGGTGGGGAAGTGGGTGGGATACGGGACAGCAAGCTCCAAACCCAGAGGGCCATCCAGAGCTGAGCAGGGAAACTGTTCCTTCTAGAAGGCTCTGGACAGGACCACCACCCTTTGCATGCTCTTGCACCAAGTGGGTAACAGTCAAGCAGGCCCAGAATGTTCCAGCTGGTCAAGAAGCTGAGGTCTTCTCTTTGCTTCTAGAGTCTGGTGTCAAAAACTGCTTAACTCAAGTTAAACTTTAAAGGTAAAGGAGTGTAACTGTGGTCTTCAGGTCACTTGGAGCATGTTATAGATTCCTGAAAAGATAAAACCTCCCATAAAGCAATGGTGCTTTCTCTTGGCCTTTGGGTCCAAAGTCTGTCCACTCAGAGTAACACTCCACTGGGCTTTCCTAGAGAAATCAGGAACTGATAGGGTTGAGAGGCAATCCAAAAACTAGATGACCCACCCAATGGCCTTTAATCCCAGCACTCTCATGGCAGAGACAAGGGGATCTCTGAGTTTGAGACCAGCCTGGTCTACAGAGTAAGCTCCATGGCTACATGGGGAAACCCTGTGTTGAACACCACTACCACCCCCAAAAAAAGAATTTGGGAAAGGTGAAAGATAAAAAGGGGGAGTAAGGGTCAAGGGGAAGGTGGGATAGGGAGGAATGTAGGGGCCTGGAGGGTGAGCTCAAGGCTAGTGTTCGCCTGGAAGAGGCCAGAAGCCTTTGAAGGAAGACACTGGAGCATGTGGGAAGAATGTCCGCCATACACTAAACAGGCATGCTCCAGGTGAGGTGTACAGCCGCGTTTGGGGTTTCAGGTTGCATTCATTGCATGTCTCCAAGGGCTCCCCAGGAGTCAGAGAAACATAATAAGGTCAGCACTAGATATGAGTCCATGTGGCATCTGTCTGTACAAGCACAGATCTGAGTCCCAGAGCCTCCTTTCTTCATCCTGCTTCATCTTCATCTCATTAGGTTGCACTCTCAGATCATATGGTTCAGCAAACCAAGAAGTGAAATATCCCACTCAGAGCCGGGATCCTGGGCATGGGAATGAGAGAAGGCGGGCATGGTTGGCTTGCAGTGATGACAGGTGGTGCCCAAAAAAAACCTGACCAGGCCTCTACTTAGTTCTGCCTGATCCTTGGTACAGTGGTACAGCACAGCACACCACACACAGCATGCATTGGTTTGTTAAGTGACCTTCAGGTGCTTGTGGACATTCGATAGTGTAAAAGTTGTTTGCCATTAGTCATCAGCTCATGGAGCAGCCTAGTTACTAGGAGGAAAAGGAACCAAGAATTGACATCCAAGAAGATCTTGCTTGCCAGGTGATGGCACTGTGCCATAGGCTTTGCATTCTGAATCTCAGCAAAGTCCCACACCTTTGTCCTGTGTCCAAAAAAGAGGTGAAGTTTAAAGTACACCATGTCACAGAAGCACATTTCCTGGACCTCTGTCCCTGTGTAGGAACAAAAAGGTGGGCTGGAAAATGGGGGAATAGCAAAGGTAAGAAGATCCATTCTGCATGGGGTCGAGGACTCAGGTAAGAAAGCCTGGGCTTTGGGGAACAGGCCTGCTGTAAATGGAGCTCCCAATGGGAAGCAGCTGGGGCCACCTTCTCTCCATACCACCTCCAGAAATGTCTAATCTATGTGGGGGGGGCAAATTTGCCATAATCAGGTAATTCTAGGAAAAGCAGAGCAAAATATATGAAGAAAGCAAGAAGGATGAAGAGCAAGCTCATGTCACTGACAGCTGAGTCTTGGATGAATGTGTGTAGTTGGGGCAGGGAATAGAATGTGAAACTGAGCTGTGTCAAATCCTGTTCCCAGTTCCTGACACTTCTCTCTCTTCATTCATACTTTTATTTTTTTTCTGCATTCAAAGTGGCTTTGGTCTCTTGTATGAAGGCATTTTGTGCTTCTCAGTATTTTGTCATTCCCTTGGTTGCTGTGCAGTCTTTCTATTTTCTGGGACTTGGGGGAGTGTCATTTTTTGTTTGTGTGTTCTACAATTTCATAGGCAGTGAAATGACAAATGTGGCATATTCATGATCAGTTTCTAAATATATACTTTCCCATATGGATGAAAGGGTAGGCATGCTTCGGGGCTTTTGTTTACCTCCAGCATTGTGATACCAAGTTGCTTTCTTCAGCTCAGCCAAGTATGAGAACCTTTTGTGAGGAAAGGGTCATCATTCTGGGTCAAAACATCTTTTTAAGAATACCACATCCTGGGGCTGGAGAGATGGCTCAGCGGTTAAGAGCACCCTCTGCTCTTCCAGAGGACCCGGGTTCGATTCCCAGCACCCACATGGCAGCTCACAACTGTCTGTAGTTCTAGTTCCAGGCAAACACCAAGGCAAATAAATAATAAATAAATAAAGTTTTAAAAAAAAAAAAAAAAAAGAATACCACATCCTTTCATTACCTCACACTGGGTGCAGTCTCTCTCTCTCTCTCTCTCTCTCTCTCTCTCTCTCTCTCTCTCTCTCTCCTCTAATATATTAAATAGAATCCATCCTAACTTTTCTCTCCTTTACATTCATGGCCCAAGTTAAATCTGGTCTTGGAGTCTACATGGACAGAAAATTTGATCCATTGTCTATAAGATGTCCACTGGTGGCTTATAAGCATTCATTTTAGATTCCTTTTAATATACATGAAGTATGTGTTCATATCTCTGCTGGCCACTTAAAATTCTTTTTTCAAACAGAAGCAGCAAGTGTTTTTAAAGATGAAATGGGGTGTTCTTTTCCATCATTGATCAGTGGGAAATAATTCCAGGCCAGAATGTCAGCTTGAATGTGCTCCATAGTCTAGCTCGTTCCATCCGCCACCCTCTCTCCAAACACATGGCAAGAGTGCATGTTATCATCCAGAAACACTGGCTGCTCTCAAAAAGGAAAGGGAAAAAGTAGCAGGCATATAGAGTGATGGGTGGAACTGCAAGCTACAGAGCCCTTGAGAGTGAGGCCTGAAAGCAGTTCTGGGAGGCCAGGAAAGCCAGCCAGCAACAAACAGGCTCCCTGTGCAGAGGGAGGGTGGGGACAGGGGACTGGAGCTCTGTGATTTATATGGACTGCTGAGGCACCAATGTACTGTCTGCCATGAATGGGAACTGGGACATCTTGACGTGCTCACTTGAGGCATTCTCATGTCCTAACCATGGCTTGAAACACATTCACCATCAAGACTCAATCCCAAGAGAAACTTTCTGTTAGCATGGGGTTTGTGCATGGCTTTGGGATGAACACCTGACAAACAAATATAAGGGCTTGGGAATTTCCTATCCATTAAATCTTAATGAAAGACTGACTCGAGGGTGTGTGTTAGCAGTAAGGAGAAGAAACCCAGGAGGAAGAGTTACAAAAATAGCAAGTAAATACAAACTAAAAGGAGTTTAGATGGAGCCAAAATGTGGTTTAGAAACATGCAGAACTTTCCAGTTTCTTCATGGCTCAGAATCAAAAACAGGAAAAGAAAAACTCAGTGAGGTAGGTGACTGAGGGAGTGCAGTGAACATCAGTGATGGATGGATAGATGGATTTGGAGGGATCTGGAGACTCTGGTGGTAGGGTCAGAGGTCAAGGAAGAGCAGAGAGCCAAAGAAAGGGAATAGAGAGAGTGACATGGTAAGCAAAACCAGAGAAAGCTTTGTGTTTCTCAACACAGAGCTGTGATGTCATGAGGATGGACATCTTAAAAGGCTGTACTTCAAACTCTACTGTGGGAAAGATGAATGCCTTCCATTTTTCTTGCCCATGGGACTCCCAGCAAGCTTTGCCAGACTGTACTCGATTGCATATAGCTGTGGTTCAATATGGCCCTAACAGTGTTCCACTGAAGCAAGTTCACTGAAAATTATATTCTATGGGTCAGAAACTGACAGGAATGGAGCTCACTTCCATTTAGCATTATTAGTAGTGCTAACGTAGTAGGAGACTGAATAGACATGTGCCATACCATGCCATCGTGCAATCCCGTGTCCTTACCAGGGTTTAGAGGTGGCAGATGGAAGTGCAGGACCTGCTGTGCCTATACTTAGATCCACGTATTGCTTCAACCTCAGCGTGGGCTTGGGTGAGGCTGCCTGAGATCCAGGTGTGCAGTAAGGCTGTCAGGCAAGCCCTGAGGCCTCAAGGAGCTAATCTGGTTGGAGTGAGCTGCATGCAGCTGGGGAAACTTTGCCTTGTATTAGCAAGCAGGAAAATTGAAACCATTTTTGTCCCCAAACACTCTTTCTGCCAATTGCTCTCTCCAAAAGGTACACAACCCAAGGAGCTGCAGACAGAAATGAACAGTGTCAGGGTAATGAATGCCTACTGTTACACAAACACTACAGTGGATACAGTATGTTCTCATTAAGATTTTCTTTTTCAGGCTAGGCATGGTGGCACATGTCTTTAGTCCCAGCACTCAGGAGGCAAAGGCAGGTGGATCTCTGTGAGTTCAAGACCAGCCTAGTCTACAGAGTGAGTTCCAGGACAGCCAGGGCTACATGGAGAACCCTCTCCCTCTCTATTACACACACACACACACACACACACACACACACTTTCTGAATTCTGGGCCATGAGTAAATGACAAAACTTAAGGAGGTGGAGAGATGACTCAGTAGTTAAGAGTGCTTACTGCTCTTGCAGAGGACCCAAGTTTTGCTTCCAGCATCCATGTTGAGCATCTCACAACTGCCTGTAATTCTAGATCCACAGAATCCAAGGCCCTTTTTTGGCTTTTGTGGGTATTTTTACTCATGGGTATATATTACCCTTCATCTCTCTCCCCATAATTAAAAATAAAATATTTTTTTAAATACCAAACCTTAGAGCTCCCATTCAAAATCAAGGAGGTATTTATTCACAATTGATGGCTTCTAGGAGAGAGGAAGGAGCTAGTTTAATGTGACCCTGGTAGGTCCCATCAATATTCCAGTGACTGGTTCCCAAACCTGTGAGTATCGAGTAAGCACAGTTCAGAACAGGTTGTTTTTTCTTTCCTTCTTTTTAAAGATTTGAAGTTGGGAGTGGGTGAGGAAGTGAGTGTGGACCTGAAGGGCACTAGGGAGAGGAGCGGAAGATGAGTGTGACCAGCACACATTTTAGGAAATTCTCCAAGAGTTAATACATATATTTTAAAAATATGGAAAAGTGCTTGTAAAAATGCCACTCAATATTTTTGTTGTTATTCTATTTTTTTAAAGAAAGACCAAAATTATGTGCTCAGGTGTAGAAGGTACTGGGGAAACAGAAAACGTATATATACAGTTAAGTAACAGAGAACTTCTGTTGAGAAATTCATGGGCACAGATATCTGAATACAAGATGCTCTTAAAAATTAACAAACAAGATGAAAAAGACTTTCTCTATGTCATTCTATAGTTTATTTTTATGTGTTTTTGAAACAAGATCTCACTCTATAGCCAAGGCTGCATATATACTCCTGTCTCAAACAAGATCTCACTCTATAGCCAAGGCTGCATATATACTCCTGTCTCAGCTTCCCAAATGCAGTGGTTACAAGTGTGAGATGGGGCTGGAGAGATGGCTCAGAGGTTAAGAGCACTGACTGTTCTTCCAGAGGTCCTGAGTTCAATTCCCAGCACCCACATGGTGGCTCACGGCCATCTATAATGAGATCTAGTGCCTTCTTCTGTATACATGATAAATAAATAAATCTTAAAAAAAAAAAACAAGTGTGAGATGATACCCACATTCATAGTACAAATAGTACAAATGCTAAGAATGAAGTAAAGAGAATAGTAAAAACTTAGAAATAGAAGTATCAAATTACAATTAAAGACAATCCATTAAAATAACCACATATGATACAGGGCAACAGTGGTGTATGTTTTTAATCGCAGAACTCAGGAGATAGAGGCAGAGGCAGGCAGATCTCCTGTGTTCGAGGCCAGCATGGTCTACAGAGAGTTCTAGAACAGCCATGGCTACAGGGTGAAACCCTGTCTCACTTAAAATAACTACTAATGTAGTTTACTATGGCCAGCAAGGTTAGCATTCAGAGTAAAAAATAAACAAACAAACAAAAAAACAAATAGAGCTTCCCAAGATAAGCTTCAACTTTAAAAAATTCAAGAGCCCTAAATCAGCACAGCAGGAGACACTTAGAGGAATCCTGTACACAAGGAAGTATAAGATAAAGCAGAAACAGAGAGGGTAGTAAATTTCACACATGAGTAGATCAGCAAATGAGAACTGGGAAAGAAAATCATTAGAAAAACAACGAAATGAAACAATACCTCTAAAATCAAATTCTCTCATTAAAAAGCAAAGATTGGCTGACTAACTTAAACATTATATTTATCTATTTGCTTTCTTCCACAAATACATATTTGTGGAAAGACATACAGAGCCAAAACATGGAGACAAAAACCACAAAAGCCTGCATATCTTTGGCCATTAGGGAAGTGACAGTCAAGACCATAATGAGATTCCACTCCTCCTGAATGACAGTCATCAAGCAAATGAGACAGGAAAAAGATGCTGGGAGAAGGTGGGAGGAAGAACCCTCATGCACTGTCTTTGGGAATATAAATTATAACAGCAACTGTGGAAACCAACATGGATTTTCCTCCAAAAACTGAAAGAACTGCTTATGTTCCAGCTCTATTATTCCTGAGTATATTCTCCAAACAATTAAGGACAGCATACAATAGATATGTCTGAACACCCCTGCTCATCACAACACTATTCACACAGTCAAGATATAGAATCAACCAATTCTATAGATATAGAATATATCTATGGAATCCATCAATGGGTTAGTGAAAAATATGTAGTACACAAACAACAAAAGTGTTATTTAGCCATAAAGAATAAAATCATGTCATTTTCAGTAATACAGTAATACAGATAAAACTGGAGATCAAGTTACACAAACTAAGCCAGATGGGTATGGTAGTGTTGACACTAGTCTCAACACTCTGGGGCTAGAGGCAGGAGGATTCAGAGTTCAAGACTCATCTGGGCTACAAGCAAAAGGAAATGAAGCAGGCTCAGAGAGACCAATCAGGCTCATGTGTTTTCTTTCACATATGTGGAGTGTAGGGAAAAGTCACAAAAGCAAAATGATTGGGACTTACAGAGAAGACAGAAAGATCAGATAAATGTGGAGAGGCAGATGAGAGTAGATTTGAGAGTGAACATGACCAAAGCATCTTCTATGTATGCATGGAAACTGAAGAACTAAAAAAGTTCCATCTTAGAGAACTGTGCTGAACTAAAGCAGAGCCCTGAGAAAGTCCCTCACCCAGTTCCCAGAGACTATTGCTAGAAACTATTATTAACAAAATGGCAGTATGACCTAAGTTCCGACTACAGAATCCATACCACCCTGACCCTGTTACCAGATCACCAAATGTTGTAGTCTAAATATGTCACCACTACACTTGGGCTCAGATTCAAGGAGAAATTCTCTAGATTAGATGTCAGCACACAACCTTGCACTTGAGTAACCCCAAACTGTGGTTTTTTTCCTTTAAAAGAGGCTGTTAAGCTCCCCTCAGGAGCCCCTCCTGATCTTGTTGCAGGGAGAGCCTTAGGACCGGCCCCCTGCCTTGGCTTGTATTTATATAAATAAACCTTGCTTTTGCACCTGGATTCCCCTGGTGGACTTTCTGGGAAAGAACGAGTCTGGGCACAACAGAAATGTCACAATTTATCTATACAATTAAAATATACCGATACTAAGTTTTTAAAGGGTTTAAAATATCAGCACATATTATTAGTACACAAAGAAGAAGAATGCTTAACAGTTTTTAGAACTTATTTTGTGTCAGATACTGCTCTAAACACATCACATAGACTAGCCAGGACACTGGTCAGGAGATATTGCAGAATCCCTCTACGAAAATAAAGGAACTGAGGCTTAGGAGAAGTAAAGCAACTTGCTGAAGGCTAGACATGTGCTAAAGTAACTTTGTGAGCCCAAGGTTTCAGTACAAAAGCCTGGTGAAAAAGGAGGAGGAGGAGAAGAAAAATAATTAGCCTGGGATTAAATTGAAAAGTAACAGACTAATTTTCCTTGATGGGGTATTGGGAGCACAGCATGAAGGTTCTTTTACCCACAGATCTCCAGGGAAACCAAGAATGTTAAGAATGTAGGATTGTCTTTTCAATGAAAAATATGTTAAAAAAAAAAGAAAGAAAGAAAGAAGGAAAGAAAGAAAGAAAGACTATTCTTCCGTTCAGAAAGCTTGGATTAATTAAAGTGATTTATAGCCTGGAGATCTGTGTTATCTGTTAGGGCAATACCTTATCCAGCTCCCACAAACAGGACCAGAGATACTTAATATTCTAAATGACCCTTAAATTATCTGAACAGCCAGAGGCTTACACAACCAGAATCAGAAATAGATAATAGCCCAAATGCCCTTTACTAACTAGCTATCTGTATGACCAAGACCAGGCTAGAGCCTTCCTTAGGCCCTTAAGCTAGCACTGGCAGCCTATCTCTAGAATCCACCTTCTTGAAAGAAATGCCAAGTATCCTGAGTTGAGTTTCAATGTAATTAAGCTTCATTGTGCACCAGAGATTGTACACCTGGAAACTTTTTTCCAAATTGTACTGTTTAAATTTGTTGAGAATAAACAACCTGAGATGAGTTTTTATCCCTTCCAAGTTGCTTCCCTACCTGAACACCTGCAGTGTTCCCTCAATGGAGGACATTTATCAACTGCCTAATAGTGACTCCGTGGTGTAGTTATTTGTGATCACTCTTAAGCAGGTCTACAATGACAAAGAGCAAGTGGGCAATAAGAAATACAAAAATGTGCTGTTTGAAGAGAAAAAGGCACCAGGAAATTTAATGTAGGAGCAAGGCTTATAGAATAAAGAGAAGGGTGGAAAAGTATTGGCACAAATTGCTTTCGGTGTTTACTGATGGTTAAATAATAGCCACCCCCCCATCTCAACCCCCCCTGCACGCACTCAAAAAAAAAAAAAAAACCAGCACAATCACCAACACCAGTCCTTACCAAGGATATATTCTCTCATAAGACAAGCAACAGCTAAACATAATATTTGACAATTAAGTCATAAAATAATAAATGCAAGATGCTATGTACAAACAAATCTTGTATATAGCATGAGGAGATTGAATTTTTGAAGTCACCCAGTGATTTTCAATCATACCCTTTGAACTACTAAGTCTGGGTCAGTCTTGAGGAAAATGATTGTCTTTGCAGGTTCCCTAAAAGCAGCTCAGGCTGCTGGCACAACAGAACTTGCTGGTGACCATGAACAATAAGGAAGTGAACCAAATGGCAATGTTGCTCCTTTGCTACAATCAAGAGCCAGTGTTAGCATGTTTCTTTTAAGGCCAATGTGGGCTAACACATAGAGAGGTTTGTATCAAAGCTACTGAGGGAAACAGACTATTCTCAAAAGGAAATGTAAAAAAAAGAAAAAGAAAAAAGAAAGGCTAAGATTTAGTTCAATAATGGAATGTCACTCTAGTATACACATGTCCCTATGTTTTGACTGATGGTCCAAAAAGAATAGTCTAATATGCCTTTTTAAAAATTTTGGCAGAAAAACTTTTTGGCAGGACAAGATCTATATGGTCCATGCTAGTCTCAAATTCTCAATGTACAAGTGTTGAAATAATACATGTATGCTTACTATGGGTGTCCTTAAACAGTATCTCAATAGAATTTACCTAAGAATTAATTTTTAAAAATTATTTTAAGTTTAAAAGTTAATTCGAAAAGTTTACAAGTTTCAACTTTTCCATTAAAACATTTGCCTGCACATACAAAAAAGATGTAAGCTGAGGATATAGTGAGCTTATACAGCATTTGCCTAGCATGTGTGAATCCCTGGGTTCTCTCCTCACTTCATAGACTTGGCATGGTGGCCTGTGTTTATGATCTCAGCACTTACAGGTGAAGGGAAGTCACCAGCAGCCATGTAGGGAGCTTGAGGCTAGCTAGCCTTGACTCAGTGAGATGCTGCCTCAAAAAGAAAACAAAACATCGAATGTGAAATGAAAGAACAAAAGAGAACGCTGAGGGGAAAACATGAAACAAGAAAAAGAAGTGTTTTCTTATGTGGTATATTTATGCAACGAAGTATTACTCAGCAGTAAAATTAATGGCCTCATGAAATTTGCAGGCAAATGGATGGAACTAAAGAAAATCATCCTGAGTGAGGTAATCCAGACCCAGAAAGACAAACACGGTATGTACTCACTCATAAGTAAATAGTAGATGTAAAGCAAAGGATAACCAGGCTATAATCTACAATCTCGGAGAAGCTGGGTAACAAGGAGGATCCTAAGAAGGATGCATGGATGTCCCTGGGAAGGGGAAACATTAAACTGGGGGTGGTGGTTGAAAGAAGGGAATGGGGGGATGGGAACATGAGGGATCACATTAGTCGAGTTAGGGGGGGATCTTGACAGAAGGGCCCATTAAGGGGTAATAGAGAAACCTGGTACCAGGAAAACTCCCAGGAATCCACAAGGATGACCCTAGCTAAAACTCCTAGCAATAGTGGAGAGGATGTCTGCACTGGCCTTCCCCTATAATCCAATTGATGGCCACCCTAACTGTCATTATAGAACCTTCATCCAGCAACTGATGCAAGCAGATGCAGAGGTCCACAGCTAAGCACTGCATCGTGCAAGCAATGGGAGATCAAGATCATGACAGGGAAACCCACAGAAACAGCTGACATGAGCTAATGTGAGCTCACAGACTCTGGGCAGCTAGGGGGTGTGCATAGATCCGACCTAGGCCCTCTGCATGTGTGTGACAGTTGTGTAGTTTGATCTGTTTGGGGTTCCCCAACAGTGGGCTCAGGACCTGTCCCTGGCTCATGAACTGTCGTTTTGAAATCTATTCCCCATGTAAGAATGCCTCACTCAGCCTTGATATAGGGGGAGGAGCTTGGTTCTCAACTTGATACACATATTTTCTGGACTCCCAGGAGAGGCCTGCCCCTTTCTGAAGGGTGGAGAAGTGGATGGGGGGATAGACGGGAAATGCAGGGGGGAGGCAGACAGAGGACAGGACAGGACTGGAGGAGGGTGGGCATGGGAAGGAATTGGAAGGGGGGATTGTGGTTAGTATATAAAATAAATAAAAATTTTAATTAAAAATGCATTTTTTACATTTAAAAAATGATGCTTTCTGCTAGATGGTAGTGGCACAGGCTTTTAATCTCAACCCTGAGGGAGGCAGAGACAGGCAGATCTCTGAATTCAAAGTCTACAAAGTGAGTTCCAGGACAGTCATGATTACAGCTTACATGATTATAGACGTCATTGTAGACAGTTACATAGAGAAACCCTGTCTTGAAAGGAAAAAAAAAGTTTTCTTATGATCTTTCCATTGGGGTCATTGAAATTGCTCTCCAGAGAAAATGTGAACACTTTCCACTGTGCTCACATTCATAACATCACTACTTTAGGCTCATACCCAGAATGACGCTCAGTGAATCCAAGGTGAGAACGATGGGGTGTTCTGTCATTCCATGCTTTTCCCCAGGAAAGTAATGTAGACCTGCAAACATATGGTAGAGCAGTTTATGGAGAAACACACTTGTAGTAGGCTCCGCCCCTCACCTGGCTCTAACCAGCAGATGGCCGCTACATCCCACCCCTGGTTTCCATCTGGAACACTGACAGCAGCACCTGGGTGCTGTGTAAGTCAACCTCATGCCTGAATCCCACTTCATAGCATTCAGAAGAATGTGGCTCTGAATATTAATCAGTGCCCATTTAACCCCTTATAAGAGATCAGAAATAATTTACTGAGAAAGGATTAAGGTGAGTAAGATAATAAATATTTTTCCCACTCACCTGTCACATTCCAAGATTGTGTGTGTTGAGGTGCTTGTGTATTTCATGGCTTCCTACATATAGGTGTGTGGTGCCATGAGTATGTGTGTGCATGCAGCTAGAGGCCTGAGAGCCATCTCAAACTGTGTTCCTCACAAATTAGCAGCCTTCTTTTTTGAGACAGGGCTTCTCACTGAATCTGGTGCTTGCTAATTAGCCTAGACTGGCTGACCAGCAAGCCCCATGGATCTTCCTATCTGTCTCCACAGCCCTGGAATTCCAAATGCATGCTGCTATGTCACATTTTTTCAATGTGGGTGTTTGGAATTAAACTCAGGTCCCCAAGCTTGCACAGGATGCATTTCAGTGACTGAGTTGTCCCTCAGTCCCCCTGTACACATTATTTCATCTGCTTCATTATTGAAATTCATAGTCATATCTCCATTATCAAAATAATAGGTACTTCTTCCTGGGAAACTCTGACCCCACAGCCATTCCGACTCCCTTCCTCCCTCCATAATCAGTTTCAGGAGGATTGCTTTTCTTCCGATCAGCTGATAATACCCCTGATTAATGCTCCATAAAAATACAGTGTAACTAACTAGGAGTTTATTTTTATGTGTATCTTCTGTATTATTTCCCAACTATTTTATTTGAAAAGTGTTGCCATTTCTATTTAAAAAAAAAAAAAAAAAAAAAAAAAAAAAAAAAAAAAAAAAAGCATGCTCCTCTTGATAAAGAATACATCTTTTCCAGCATACCCAAGAGATATTCTGGCCACAAGACTCATCCCATAGACTCCCAGAAACTAAGGTCAAGTACAGCATAGAAACAGATCACCTCCTGCAATTGCTTGACCTCATCAGGCTTTGCTGACTATTGAGTTCTGAGGTCTTCTAAAGTTTAGAATACTCTACTTCTAACCAGTCACCTCTATAAGGCATAAAACCTAAAAAAGCAGAGTGAAAATTTGAATGTAAATCTCTGTGATTTTGCAGCTCTTACAGTGACTTGAAATCCCCCCTGATGGTTTGCATATAATTATCTCTTTCACACCTCTTAACAGATGTACTTACTCTCCACTACACAACTGCCCTTTATCAATCTTCTCCCAGAAGAGAATTTATAATTCTCCAGGGTCAAAAGCCTCCCCTCTTCTATTGCCTTCATAGTCAAATGAGAAGTGTCAACTGCCCACAGGGCTTATTCAACATTTCTTCACACTCAATGCCCAGTTTAGGTAAGAACACATGTCTCAATCCTATACCCGCATTTCAAGTTTGTTAAAGAGACTTTGCAGCCTCAGGAAAGGGGCTTGCCATTTCAGAGTCTGCACTCCCTTACCTAAGAAGAGTCACAGTCCTTAGACTCACACCTGTGGTGGCAATTATGGATACATCTCATAGAACGATACTTGCCATATGGCAACCATCACATGAATACTAGTTCCTATTAGGTATGTTGTGTTAGGAAACAGGATCAAGGTAAAAATGAATCTGTTTCCAAAAGTGTCTGAGTCAGCTGAAGAATTCTTAAATATGTGTTACATTTTCTAGTTATATAAAACAAATATAATGGCAAGATGAATATGATTATAAATGCAATATATAAAATGTATATTATATGCAGAATACACATGTTTTATGGTTGTAAATATGAAGTTTTAAATAGGATTTTATGCTGAGTAAGAAGTCCCAGGATAATCAGTATTGTAACTTCCTCCTGTAGTAGATGGAGGAACAAATACCGAGAATCACACCCCAAAACCAAACCCTAAAAACCCTAGCCCTACTCTATACCTAACCCTTATAACCCTAACCCTAACACTACCCCTAAAACTAACAATCCTAACAATAACCGCAAGCTAACAATGAAATTACACCTAAAAACACTAAAACTGTCCCTAACCAAAACAACCCTAATTTTAACCATAAACCTAACCCTAATCCTAACCGTAGCCCTAACAACCCTAACCCTAACCCTATCCCTAACCATAACAACCATATCAGTAACCATGAACCTAACCCTAACCTAAACAACCCTAAACCTAACCATAACCCAAAGAACCCTAACCCAAACCAAAAACATAACCCTAACATTAACACTAAACTTAACAAACTTAACCATATCCCTAAAGCTCACCCAAATGCTAACTACCCTTACCCTAACCATAACCCTAACCCTAATTCTGAACCTAACATCCCTAATCCTAACATTAAGAATCCTAACCCTAACCCTTACATCCCTTACTATAATCCTATCCTGAATCCTAACAACTCTGTCCCTAACCGCAACACTAACATGAACCCTAACCCTAATAGTGGGAGACTTCAATACCCCACTTTCAACCCTAGATAGGTCAACCAGACAGAGTCTCAACAGAGAAATAAGGAGTCTAAAAGAGATTATGATGCAAATAGATTTAATAGATATCTACAGAAGCTTCCACCCAAATGCAAAAGAATATACATATTTCTCAGCTCCTCATGGAACTTTCTCCAAAATTGACCACATAATTGGTCATAAAGCAAATATCAACAGATACAAAAAAATGGAAATAATCCCTTGTAACATATCGGATCACCAGGGCCTAAAGTTAGAGTTCAACAACATCAAAATCCAAAGAAAGCCTACCAAATCATGGAAACTAAACATCACTCAGCTGAAGCATCTCTGGGTCAAGGAAGAAATTAAGAAAGAAATCAAAGTCTTCCTAGAATTTAATGAAAATGAATCCACAACGTATCCAAACTTGTGGGACACAATGAAAGCAGTCTTAAGAGGAAAATT
>PVIH01028599.1:0-14901 GCA_004025045.1 Sigmodon hispidus | reverse complement strand
CCTGCATCAAACTAAACTCCAAATGGGTCAAGGACCTCATTATAAGGCTAGATGTACTAATAAAGAGAAAGTGGAGAATAGATTTGGCACAGGAAAATACTTTTTGAATAAAACACATGGGAACTAAAAACAAAAGTTAATAAATGGTATCTCATGAAACTGAAAAGCTTCTGTAAGGCAAAGAACACCATCAATTGGACAGAGACCTCCCTCAGAGTAGGAAAAGACCAATAGCAGTTACACATTTGAGAGAGGGTTACTGTCTAGAAAGCATAAAGAACTTTAAAAAGAGCATTAAGAAAACAAATAACCTAATTAAAAACCAGGGAGCATAAAATTAAACAGAGTTCTCAAAAGATGAAACACAAGTGGCTGAAAAACCATTTAAAAATTACTCAACATCTATGGCCAAGAGGAAAACAAAAATTAATGTTACTATGAGACATCATCTTACTCCAGTCAGATTGGCGAAGATGAATAAATAAAATGGCATGGTGAGAATGTCTGGGAAGAGAAACACTTATTCATTGCTGATGTGAGTGTAAACTAGAACAACCCATATGGAAATCACTGTAGAGGTTTCTCGAAGAACTAGAAATTGATCCAGCTATACCACTTTTGAACATATACCAAAATGATGCTACATCTACTACAGGGACACTTGCTCATCCATGTTTTTTGTTATTCTAGTCTTAATAGCCAGAAATAAGAAGCAGCTTAGATGATCAACAAGTAATGAGTGGAAAATAAAAATGTGCAACACTGATGCAATGGAATGTTATTCAGCTGTCAGGAAAACGAAAACTGTGAAAATTTCAGGTAAATGAGTGGAGCTAGATACAATCATCCTGAGTGAGATAACCTAGATATTGCTGTTGTACACTGTAAAGATTTGTTGCTCATATTGATTTAATAAAAATGCTGATTTGCTAGTAGGAAGTATAGGCAGAGTTAAAAGACAAGGAGAATTTTGGAAAGCAAAGAGGAGAGAGAAACCAGCATACATAGAGGGAGCAAACCAAGAATGCTGCTCTGGGAAAAGGTATCAAACTACGTGGCAAACATGGATAATAATCATGGGTTAATTCAAAAGTAAGAGTTAGCAAGTAATAAGCCTGAGCCACAGACCAAGCAGTTTATAATTAATATAAACCTCTGTGGGTTTGTTTGGGACTGAGGGACTGCAGGTCTGGACCTTAGGGCTACATCAGGCCAGAAACTTCTGAGTACAGCATAGTTTCTCTTCTACGAGGATATAACATTTAAGATTAGATATATGTTTTTCAATAGAAATAATTATAGAGGCCAGTAAACTAATAAGGAATGAGTGTGGAGGAGGGGATCTTCCAGGGAAGAGAAAATATAATGTGATAAATAGATAAAGGGGAATTAGAATAGAAGGATTATAGTGATAGAAGGCAAGGGAAAGCTCCCAAAAATA
Source organism: Sigmodon hispidus (assembly GCA_004025045.1). NCBI lineage: Eukaryota > Metazoa > Chordata > Mammalia > Rodentia > Cricetidae > Sigmodon > Sigmodon hispidus. The sequence continues at coordinate 13,460 of PVIH01028599.1, read as the reverse complement.
TATATGTTTGTCTTTTAGAGGATTTAGTTTATATTTTGGTTTTTGGTGTATATGTTTATGTGTGTGTGAGAGAGAAAGAGATAGAGAGGAAGTGAACACAAACTTATGTGAGAAATGAGGAGGATATGAGAGGACTCAGGGGGAGATAAATGAATTCAATATATTGTTGAGAAATATTATTAAATATGAGAAAATTTTGTTGTTGTCCATACCAAATTAGATATCATCACAGAGGGAGCCATTTTGGGTCTGTGGTGAAGCTTGATGCTAGGAAAATACCCAGGAACCCACAAAGATGACCCCAGATAAGACTCGAAGCAATAGTGGAGAGGCTGCCCGAGCTGGCCTTCCCCTATAATCAAATTGATGACTACCCTAATTGTTATCATAGGACCTTCATCCAGCAAGTGATGGAAGCAGATACAGAGATCCACAGCTAAGCACTTGGTTGACCTCCCAGTCCAGCTGAAGAGAGGGAGGAGGGATTCTATGAGCGAAGGGTTCAAGATCATTATGATGAAACCCACAGAGACAGCTGACCCAAAATATTGGGAGTTCACTGACTCTGGACTGACAGCTGGGGAACCTGCACTAGATCAAACTAGGCCCTCTAAATGTGAATGACAGTTGTGTGGCTGGAACAGTTTGTGGGGCCTCTGGCAGTGGGACCAGAATTTAACCCTAGTGCATGAACTGGCTTCTTGGAGTCCATTCCCTGTAGAGGGACACCTTGCTCAGCCTTGATACAGGGGGAAGGGTCCTGCCTCAACTTGATAGGGCAGGCTTTGTTGATTTCCTCATGGGAGGCCTTATCATCTCTGAGGAGTAGTTGGTGTTGTGGTACAGGAGGCTGGGGAGTGAGTGGGAGGAAGGGAGAGAAAGAGAACTGTGATTGATATGTAAAAATATAAATAATAAATGAAATTTTAAAAATAAATGAATGTATATTGTTTCAAGGAAAATGCATGCAACCTGAGTTCACCATATTAAGAAAACTGAGACTCTGAAAAACAAATACTTTCATTTATGTAATCTCTATTTTATACAGAAACCAAATCCAATTTCATATGACATATATATATATATATATATATATATATATATATATGACATGAAAGCAGGAAAAAAGAAAGCAGCAGTAGGAAGAAGAAGGAAACTAAACAAGGGAGACTTTGGAAAGTGAATATGGTAATAGCATACTTAAAGAAACTGTCTTTATGAAGCCTAAAAATATGTACAATATTCCCTAATTAAAAGTAAACATTTTTAGAGGCAAAGAAAGCCATGAGTCAGCCTGTTTCCTCATAGTGCAGGCTGCCTGAAGCATCCACAGGCCTGCTTGGCACGTTTGGATCAGGCTGTCAAAAGTCACCCATGGGACAACCTAGGCATGGTCCAGCCTGCCTGAAGTACTCACATGCTTACCCAGCAACACAAGGCACCCGGGAAGTTGAGTGTCAATAAAATGAGCAAGTAAAGAGTGGTCAAATGAGAGAGAAAGAGAAGCTGTGGTAAGACTCGGGACTGAAAAAGTAAGGGCTCTGAGGAATGAGCAGACTTTGATGGCTTATTTGGCAACCACGACCAGAGTGACTTCTGGCCCTGGACTGCTGCCAATGGCTATATCTCAGTCTGTGACAGCTATGGCCTATTTCAATGTCCATGACCCATGTTGCCACCAAGGCCACAAAGATGCCCAAAATGTGGGCCAACACCTGTGGCTATGATGGTGTGTAGTAATTGGTTCCTGGTCTGTCTGACTTGCGGTCCAGACCCACAGACTTGCAGTCCCACAGAAACACACAGATGCTTATATTAATTTTATGCTGATTGGCCTATGGCTCAGACATAATGCTAGCTAGCTCTTTCATCTTAACCCAACATATGTCCTTTCATCTGTTTAGCCATGTGGCTGGGTACATTTTGTCAGAGCAGTATGATTGTCTTCTTTCCTCTGTGTGTGCTGGTGTCTCATTGTGGTGTCTCTCTGGTATCTCTGCTCTGCTCTTCATGTTCCCAGAGTTTTCTTAGTCTGGTAGCCCTGCCCTTACTTCCTGTCAGTCTTCTGGCCAATCAGCTTTTTATCAAACCAGTAAGAGTGACAAATATTACCAATGTACCAGAACATACTCTCACAGCAATGGTGTCCATGGAACTTGCTGCCACCAGGCCCATGTTGATCTGAGTGTCCTGTGCTGAAACCCAGTGGCTGTAATGACATTGGGCCAGGGTTGCTACCAGGGGCCATGTTTGGGTTCATCTCCCTGCAGCAGCCAGGGTCTCTGTTGATATTTAAGGCTACAGGAATCACTGAAGCCTGAGAGATGACTGGGTTTTAGTCACCACCTGAGTCCACGTTGTTCTCCCAGGGCCATACTTCTATGGAGCCATGCTAATCTGGGTGGCCTGTGTTACTTCCTGGGGCCATGGTGACATCTAAGCCTGGGCTATGACAAGCGGTCATGTCTGAGTGCACAACCTTATCGCAGCCAGGGTGGGTCTCAGTCAATATCCATGGCTCTTGATACCTTCAAAAACCATGCTAATACCAGAGGTCTAGGCCACTAGAGGGGACCATGCAAATCTGAATGGGTTGTGCTGTCACCTAGGTCCATGGTGACATTTGACCCTGGCCTTCTGCTCGGGACCATGTCTGGGTCCTTGGATATATCACAGTTGGAAGGGGGTCTATGATTTCCATGACCTGTTGTGCTACCAAAGATGCCCAGGGTCTAGGTTGCATACTGTGGCCGTATTGATATCCAAGGATCATACTGCCACAGGGGTTATTGTGGTCTGGGCCAGTGTTGCTGCCAAAGACCATATATGGGTCTGTAACCTCATAATAGCCAAGGTCTTTTCATAGTTTCTGATACCATGGATACCAGGAGTCTGATTCATCACCTAAAAACACATTGGAATCTGAGGGCCTCCCAACATGGTGATCTGCCCAATCAAAGTGGCCAGCGCAGCCACACTTGGCTGGGTCCAGGTTGCTGCCATGAGCCATAGGTCAAACAGCAGCCAGTGTCTGGGCTGATATTCATGGTTCATGTTACCACAGGGATTTGGTTGTAGGAACCATGTGTGTTGAAAACCGAGGCCTAGGAGGAACTAGCTCTGTCCCTCACTGGCACCAAGACAGAAGGCTCTGTCTGTCACTGGATATTCTTGGAGAAGAGGTGATGCTGTCCCCTTCCATGGGACAGCAGACCCCCTGCACTCAAGAGAGATGACCTTACCATGCATGATAGCCTTGGAAGAGTTTGCCCCAGTGACATGAACCAAGGAAAGTTGGCTATACCCCAACTGGAGGACAATGGTCCAAACAGTCTGGACTGACCAGCTCAACTATTGCTCAGACTCACATCCTGGGCCTTGATTTGACCCATCAAAACAACTCTCCTATCTTTGCCTGCTGGAGTGCAGAAATGGACTGGTCCTGCAGAACTATAACCTCAGAATGTCAGTGACTCAGAAAATAAGAGAATATTGTAGAGTAGTTTTGATAAGGGCCCATTCATATGTTGATGGTGTTCTAGAGACCAGAGGCCTTGAATCAAACCAATGACTCATCTGCAATGAACATTTTGTAGGTGAGGCTATTTGGGGGGCATACTGTAGGGATGAAAGATAGACTAGAGGGGGTGGGCAGTGAGTAGAAATGGGGTGCATGGTGTGAAATTACCAAGGAATCAATAAAAATATGTTTAAAATAAAAAATAAGTTTTTTAAAATTGAAGGTTTTCATAAATAAAGAGTCCAAATGCCACAAGTAGAGTGTGATTCTTAATATTGTGGACTTGAATCTAAAATGAACGGAAAAGAGGCCTCCTCTGGACATGCCTGAGAGAGGTATGTTAACTATATTCATTGAGGTGGGAAGACTTCCCCACTATAGGTGAAGTAGTTTCCTGTTTGGGGACTCCTAGACTGTGTACAGTAGAGGAAGCAAGCTGAGTGCTAACTTAGCATTTATCATGTGCTGCTTGTGACTGCAATGTGATTAGTGACTTTAAGCTCTGCTTGCCTTGAAGTCTTTGAAGCCCAGCTATGATTTCCCTGACATGGCAGACTGTCTCCTTGATCTGGGAACCAAAGCATTTCTCTCTTAAGTTGCTTTTAGAGAGGATTTGTTGCAAAGTAACAGAAAAAGAAACTAAGACACAGACGGGTACAAAAGTGGGGCTGTTGCTGTGATAAACCCACATGATTCTTTGGCCTCTGTCACTGTTTGGGGCAGAAATGTGCAAGAATGTGGTACTTTGGGCTAAGAAAGTTTTAACATGCTGGAAGGAAACTTTAATGGGCAATTCTGGTAGAAACCTGAACAATAAGAACTCTGAGAGGCATGTGGACACTAGAGGCCAACTCAGGAGGTTTCCGAAAGAACTCGGTCATATTTTGACCAAGAATCTGTCTTCATTCTCTCCATATTCTCAGAGCCTGAATGAAGCTCTGTTTAAAGACATGAGTTACTTTGTTTTGCAGAGGAAGTTTTAAGACAGGCAAGCATCAGCTGGGGAGATGGCTCAGTATTTAGAGCACTGGCTGCTCTTCCAGAAGATGGGAATTCAGTTCCCACATAAATGCTCACAACATCTGTAATCTCAATCCTAAGGGATCAAACGCCCTTTTTTGGCCTCTAGGGGCACCAAGCACAGGAGAGGTATACAGAAGTAAGTGCAGAGAGTACATCCATACTTATAAACAAAATAAATGTAAAAACAGGTGAGTATTCAGTTTAGGGCTCAGGAAGCCAATGTACCTCTTAAAGAGAAGAGAAAACTCGGCTTCACTAGGATAATATGAAAGGTGCTCAGGGGGCAAAGCATAAGTTCTGGAAGAAGCCATCCTGTGATAATCCTAATTCCTTTAAAAACAGAAAGTCTAACCAAAGACTATCCTTTTTTTTTTTTCCCCAAAAGAAACTGCCTAAGGAAGTGTTTCCCCTAGAAGTATATAACTTCTTTTTATGGTTTGTTTTGTGTGTTCCCAATTAAGAAATCTCAGAGTTTTAAATATTTAGAACTGTTAGGGCATGATCACTCCACAACATTACAATTCCTCCTTCCAAGGTTCAGGAAACACTGCAGAAGGGAATGGAAGAAAGATCCAGAAGTCAGGGAGGATGGTCACACAATAATGTCTTTTAGCCATGGCAGGCAATGGTACTCAATTATCAAGAGCTGTAATTGCTTACTCAGTACACAAGTCCTGCAAGAGATCTGTGTAGTCACAATCCAGCAGAGTTGGTTCACAACAGCTTCACGAGTGGAGATTTTTTTCCCCCAATTTTGTCACAATCTTTGCTAAGGTCGAGTCTACTTAAGTCCATTTAGATGGTTATCCTTGCAAATTACGGTCTTTTATTTCTGTTCAAAACTTGACTGTTGATGGTAATTGAAAATCCAAAGACAAGCTTTTGATTTGCTTGGAGAAATACTTTGTTGGAAGGAAAAGTGTCCTTCAGAAATTCATGGAAATAACATGAAGATTAAAAGCAATTATTTGTGGTGGGCCTAGACTCCTAAGAATTTTCATTTTTGGATGATCGTCCTAACTGTATTCATAACACAGCCTTCAAACAGAGTCATTCTGTGTTTTCAAACTGCTCTAATAACTGACAAGATCACATGAAGTTTGTATTGGCAAATGATATAAACAGAAAGTTGCAGAATATGTATAACGGGAAGTTTAAAACTATGCCATCTAACTTCATTACTACGTGTTCCTCATTTTTTCTGAAGGTAATGATTTTATGACCAGTTGTTCTACTGAAAATCAGCTTCCCGTTGGAATCAAAATGCACCAAAGTTATTCTAAATACTACATTTCGTATCTGTTTTAAACAGGCAGAGTCATCACATGGCTGTCTATTTTGTTTGAAAATGATATAACGGTTGGTAAAGATGATACGCAAAGGAAAACTGAATTTGCAACCTGACCAGTTCCAGGAAAATTTGCCATCTGTGTTGATCCTTGTCCCGCATCTCATGCTGCACCCTTCAAGCTCTTCATCATTGATGATTCGTGGCCCGATTTCCCTGTGTTGTTGTGCCTGAAGCAATGTTAGCCATTGTTGTTTATAAATGGGTGACAACCATTCTAAAGGTATGAGACGGTCTCGTTCAAGAACAGTCATGGAGCTCAGGTCGCAAATAATATGCTGGAACCTCAGCTTTTTGAACACTGGTTGGAATATTAGTCCTTCTTCACTTTCAAGAAAAGTGATCCTATCGATACCTTCCATGTGCCTGGAAAGCCACCTGTTGGCGTTAGCTAAAAGCTGTCCCATTGTGCCTGCCCAGCAGGGATTAAAATACAGGAACATCCATTCCTTCAGTGTCGTGTACAAGTCTATTTCTTTTTGCATGACAAACAGCTCAGAGGAAGATACGAGCAGGTACATGAGCTTTATATCAATTTCTTTGTAAAGTTCAACAGTTGGGTGTGTCATCAGATTGAACAGAAGCCATTCAAAGCACTGTGTCTTTACAGATTTCAATCCATATGTTTCTGCTGCCATATAGTATGAACACGCGGTTTTCTTACTGATGGTTTTCTTCATGGTCTCACTACATTGCTGGATTACCTTCTCTACCTGGAGCAGGCGTGCTGCTGCCAAAACATGAGGGACTTGAAAGGGCTTTATTGGCAAGTCCTCATCACTGTACAATGAACCAAACACAAAGTGCAATGATCTGACATCTATTTCCACGTTCTTAATCTCCAGGTCGATGACAGTACTGTGCAATTCTCTCCAAGTGCCTTGGAGCATTTTAGCAAAGTATCCCGACTGACATAAAAACACTTTGTGTAGAGCCCATATCTCTCCCAGAGCACGGACTTTGATGTCACTGTCTTCGCCATTTAGAAATAAACTTTGGTAAGCATACTTAGATGAGAGCTTCACTTTCTTCTTGTAGAAGATGCCAAAAACTTGTTGTAAATTTATTCCCTGGTTCTGAGATCCTTGGATGTTAGAAATTGGCCCCAAACAGTCCCAGCTCGCCTGTTTGCGCTTGCGACTGCCAGAAGCGAAACTCGGACCCGCAATGGCTTCTGGCTGCTCTGCCTCTGCCAAATCACTGCATCTTGAGGCTCTGCTACTTAGAAGCCCCATTGATGAATCCCCTAGAACCTCCAAAGGAGACCCTCCCGGGCAGAGGTTTCTCTCTCATGATAGTATTGCTCAAGCGTGCCAGCCGGTAGTGCCCAGGCTTGCTGGGTTTCTCTAGCACAGGCCAGAACGTCACAGAGAAGGCAGCTCATTCATCATTGTCTACTTCTGCCCTCCTGGAGCAGGGGCCCCGCCCCCTGTCAACTGCCAATCTAGAGCAGTGGACCCGCCCCCTGCCCACTGCCAAGTGGCCCTTAAAACTGAGCAGTGTGACCTAGCTTCTTTACTTCTTCTCTCTCTTTCCCTTGCTCCCTCCTTTCCCTTCATGGTTTCTGAAGGGATCACACTATATTACTTAATCGGACCTCATTCAAGGCCAAGAACCAACCTACTGCCTCACCTCGTAAGCTCAATGCACTGTCTGTAAAGATAACAACCAAGTGAATCGTCCTGATGAGTGTTAAAGATTGACCATATTCCAACTCCCACCCTGGGGTAAAGATAGATCACTCAACTCTAGTATTGAATGTAATCATTTACTGACAAATTTCAGCAATTTCAACGGTCAGATTTATTAGTGCTTATTTTATGAGTCACTTTTAATTATTATAAAAGACAATTATTAATTTCATGTATGTAGTCGTATGTATATGCCCAAAATTTCTGTTTATATTTTGCCTATTCATATGTAGATTTAAAAATATTTTGTTTACTTAAGGTTCCTTATAAGTCTTGTTATTTGGTTAATGTGAGTATGTATGCACGGTTTACATTTTGTTTTACTGATTTGCATTTATCTGTTAAGTTTCTATGGGACTATTTACTTTCAATAAATTGCAATTCTTTAAATACCAGTCAAAATATTTAAATTATTTTTATATTTCTGAGCAGAACGCCATTTTATCTGAAATAAGATAAATATCTCTTAATGTTTCCTTTCTGAACTTTAATAGTAATATTAAACTATTTCCTAAATAACTGTTAACATTCTATCCAGTAATAGATTCTCATATTTGAAAATGACAGGGCATTTTTAAAAGGAGTATACTTACTGTAAGCCAATTTATTGTCAAACAAAAAAAAACAGTTCATGTATGTTCAAGTACACATAGAGTAAATGCAAGAAGTAATACAATTAAATTTACTATAGATTGATTTTCTTTGAATGTTGGCATCATGAGGGTTGTCAGTCTCAAACACATACAGGATGGACAACTTTATATTTTTTCATCCTCATTACTGCCGATTGTGTTAGTAAGGCTTTATAATCTGGGGCAAGGTCTACCATGTCTTCACAAAGCACACCATTCTCATAGTAAAATGCATGGACAATGACAAATAAATGCCCAGGTTTATTTTATTTTTACGAATGGGATTTGTCTATACATCCACTTTGACAAAACCCACTACTGATACACTGTTTGTAAGACATTCATTATTTAAGAAATTTATAACTCATCTTTCACCCCATTTTCTTTCTTTTTTATTTTTTATTCATAAAAAGACTTTTTTCCATGCATCCCCCTTCTCCCCTCCCTTCCTTCCTCCCAATCCCTCCCAGTCAGCCTTTACTGTCCCCCCTACCCATCCCCTCATCCTCTCCCCCAAAAGGGCAGGAAGTCCCAAAGTGGGTCAGTCCAGCATGGATCATCCATACAGGGCAGGTCCCATTTCCTCATCTCAATATCAAGTCTAGATTAGGTGCTCCTCTACAGGGAATGGGCTCCAAGGTACCAGCCCATGCACAAGAACACAGTCTGATTCCACCCCTCGATGCTGCACATACTGCCCATGCCAATGGACACTTACATTCCCTTGGTGGGCCTACCTGCCTCACCAGGGACTGTTCTTGATTCAGTGAGCTCCCCAGAGCTTCAGCCAGCCCTCTCTGTGGATCTTCTCCTCATAAGCACTGTCCCCTTGCTCATATAGACTCTCCTCCCCCTGCTCTTAGCTAGACCTGGATCTCAGCCTAGTGCTCAGCCATGGATCTCTGCCTCCACCTTTATTCATTGTTGGAGTAGGTTCTGTGATGACACGTAGAAGGGTTATTCATTTGATTATAGGGGAAGTCCTGCTTAGGCACCACCTCCACTACTGGTCGTATGCTTAGCCAGGGACATCCTGAGAGTTCTTGGAGGTTTCCACAGCACCCATTCTCTTTCCAACCCCACATTGGCTTCCTCTATCAAGATATCCATCTCTTTTTTCTCCCTCTATGTTTCTCTTCCCATTCAACCGTTTCCTTCTCTTATGATTTGTTCCCACCTCTTCTTGGTTGCAACTCACTATGCTCACAATTTGCTAAGGAGATCTTCTCTATTTTCTCTTCCTAGGGGAATCTCTGGATGTCTCTCTTAAGTTCCTTCTGATCTCAAGCTGTTCAGGGGTTGTGGTTCACAGCATGGGTATACTTTGATTTTTGTCTAAAGTCCACTTATGAGTGAGTAGATCCATGACTATCTTCCTGGGCTTATGATACCTCGCTCAGGGGGCTATTCTCCAAATCCATCAGCTGGGGGCTGAGTTCCTGGCTGGGGGTAGGAGTGACACCTTTTTGTCAGCTATGGACCAGGAGTTTTCAGGGTCTCCCCATCCCATTTTGAAATATTAATTTTTAATCTTTTTACTTGTTGCCTAGTTATTGTTTTGTCTATGATTTTCCAGTCAAAACTGTATTGCATGTATGAACAGAAATGTGACTTCTGATATAATGTGAAATCAGTAAAGGAAGCTATGTTGAAAAAATAATGTATTCTATTGACATTTCCTTGCATAAACACAGAAGCATTATACATTTTTTTCTCAGCAGCAGGGAAGAATAAAGGATTGATAATTTCAGAAGCATTATGCATTTCTTGTCAGCAGCAGGGAAGAATAAAGGATTGATAATTTTAAAAAGTGTCAGTAGCTTACCATTCCTTTAGTCTGTATCTATTCATTGTCAAAACTACTTTGAAGATATTTCCTTTCATCTAGGACAGGTCGCCCTTCACAGATTTGCCTATAATTTGTCTATTAAATCTTACTAATATTTTATGTATATGATGGTTTTCAGAGAAGAATATTCCTTTTTCTATTTTGTTTGCTCTTTGTCATGTCTGCTTCTGATAAATCTGACTTGGTTGCATCTATGTAGAATTGCTCAGATTCAGGATTGTCTTTTCATTTCTACTGTTATTTTATGAGACTAATCTGTAAGAAGAGTTAGATCATGCCACACTAAAACATATTAGGGACTGTGATCACAACAGTGTCACTACCAGGCTTGGCTTACATTGGCCTCATAGGCCTTTAACCATTCAAGGGCCAGCTCTTTCTTTCTTAATTGTTTTTTTTTTTTTTATATTGTGACTTTCCACTCTAATATGTTCACAGAAATGCTGAAATTGTGAAAGTGTTTACTTTCTAATAAGCATATTATATTATATAATCACTAGTATAAAAATTCCACCCATGATGAAGGTTAAGCAGAGATTAGTGGGAAAATGGGTCACATAAGGTTAACTAAAGAATTAACTAAAACTATGGTCATGTTTAAAAAGTCATATGTAAACTCAACTGCTTTATAATCCAATTCAAAACATGTAGGCAACAAAAGAGAGATTTAGAAGGTAGACATCCTGTAAGTCTCCCTAAATCAGTTTCTGAAGGTCAAGCAAAAACATCCCAAAATCTCCGTGTTAGATATAACATATTCCCATATGAATTGCAGGTCTAGAAGTCCCCGGATGTCTCCAAAACAATCCAGATTCTTGCTAATCTTTGTTTGCCCACAATAACTATTTGATCAAACTCTGCAGCTAGAGATAAAACAGCTTGGTCACAAAACGTACAGAAATGAGGATATCATGGAGCTAAAAACCTTCTTCCTGTCAGTTAGGCTTCATAGGAGTGGGATGTGCTACTCGAGATGCTGGCAGAGTACTGGCATCAACACAAAACCTATGACCTAAAGTACCATCCTGCTAGGCAAAGAGGGACCACCTACACATTTAGGGACTTGGCTCTTTTTGGGTAAACAATGTATCTAGGGTTGGATTTGAGGCTCATTCCACTCTCAATCAGGAGGAAACAACATGGTTGAGAAGGCCTTAAGCCTTAGGGGATACTTACTACTTACTGTTCTTTATGTAAACTGTCATGGTGCCAGGATCCCTTCTCAGTACCTATATTTATTTCCATAGAGAAATGCTAATCCAAGACTCAATCAGAGAAGCTCTTTTGGTATAAACAGTGGTGAATGAAGATATGCCTAACGGCTTAAAGTGCTTGGCAATAAGTGATAGCTGAGTGGTATTAATATCTAATTAGGACTGAGCTGGCAAGGATCAAAACAGAAAAGGGCACAAAAAGAATGTAAAGGATGGAAGATAAGAAGAAGGGCTAGGATACTGTGGGTTTTCTTTTTTAGCATCGTACAGCCAGTGCAGTCAAGACTTCACAGCAATTGTGAATATATACAATAAGTCCATTTATGACTAAGCCACACAATAGTCAACCATGGACGAGGCAGGGACTCATTCAGCCTTGCCCACCACTTACTGAAATATTAGCCACTGATGGATTTTGAGGGATAGACAGTCATTATCTCCAGTTGTAAATCCATTGTGCCTTGCCTGCCTCTGAACCCCACCTCTTCAATTTCCAATGGATAGTTTCTAACCCAGGATTATACAAGAGATTCTGATTTAACTCTGAGGTCCTCAAAGACAACCAGTGCCTGAAAGAGAACTAGAGGTAGGAGAAGTTTATAGAATTTGGAGAGATACTAGAAAGGAGAGAGACTTTACAGCCATCTGAATATGATTTATAAGTGCACAAAGTTGACAAAGAAAAATTAATAAAAATTTTAGAGCAAAAATATTCCACCCATAAGTTGGATATCAACTTGGGCCACAGAGCAATGTGCTGCCTCCCATATTCCCCATGGCTTTATATGCAGTGCTTCCATTACTAGACAGCTCAATGTGGTTTTACCTGGACCCAGAGGTTTCTTCTTCTTGAATCATCATTGTCAGATGAATATAAAGGATCATTTGACCAATAACATACATCCTTTAAAGGATCATTTGACCAATAACATACATCCTTTAATCCTATTTTTTTGGTTCCTTGGTTTTTCTATATTCTTTTCTTTTTGGAATAAAAATAACTGTATTTCTCCTTTGTCCCTATATTGCAAAGGTATTTTTCCTCACATCATATAGTACTACATTGTCAGAGACCAAGTCCCTGGCTTGAGCCTCTAGGCCTCTAGCTAAAGGCTTCCGTGGGAACTTACTGAGAAACCAACCACTGAGCCAGCCCGATGTTCTCCCTAGTAGAATAGACATTCTCCCAAGTAAAATAGATGTTCTCCCAGGTAGAATAGATATTCTTCCAAAGTAAAATAGGTGTTCTGATTTGCTTCACATTAACAGAGAAGTAACTCTAAAAATAGAATTACAGGAACATTCTGTGGCTAGGTTACCTAGCAACCCTCCCCTGAAGCAAGACCAGTCACCTTTTTACCTTGCCAATATCCTGCTTCCCCTGGCCAGATTCCTACAGATGTTTGAAGATTGCCCCCTCCCCATATTTTGCTTTAGAACTATATAAGCATGTATGCAATCGGAATAAAATTGCAGGGTGATCAGGCTCCCATTTGTCCTGCTGCCTTCCTTTGTGTCTCCCTTCCCTTCATTCTCTCTCGTCGGTGGTCTCCTGTGTTGAAGTCCCGTGGGTCAGGGCACTACACAATATAGCCTGATTATGATTTCCCTTCCCTCTACTCCTCCCAGCTCTTCCCTAACTCCCTTCCCATCTGGATCCATTCCCTTTGTTATCACTGGAAAATAAACAGGCATCTAAGGGATAATAATAAAATATGATAAAGTAAACTTCAAAAAGATAAAACAAAATATTGCCCACTGGAGTTGGGCATGACAGACAATCAGAAGAAGGGCCCAAGAGAAGGCACAAGAAACAGAGGCTTACTGCTTCTCACAGGCAGGATCTTATAAGAACACTAAACTGGACATTTTTATGTATTTGCAATGGACCTGGTGCTTGCTGCTTCAGTCTGTGTGAATTCATAGGAGCTTTATCCAGTGGGTTTTAATGGGTCTTGTTTTCTTATTGTCTTCCATCCCCTATGGCTCTTACACTTTTTCTGACACCTCTTGCATAAAGTTCCCTGTGTCATAAGGATGGGATTTGATGAAATCATTCCATTTAGGGCCTTGTGTTCCAAGGTCTCTCCTTCTCTGCATCACATCACTGTACTTGTCCCCAACTGCTGCAGGAGGAAGTGGCTCTAATTATGGCTGAGGAAATCACTAATCTATGAGTATAT
>PVIH01028598.1:0-14903 GCA_004025045.1 Sigmodon hispidus | reverse complement strand
GGAAGAGACTTTCAATAAGGATATACAGGGATGGAAAAAAAAATTCAGAGGGAAAGCTGAACACAAAGAAAATATATGTGTAGTAATCTTATTTGCATTTCCACCCTTGATAAGCCATGCTTATGATTATTATCCTCTGTATAGTTATTGTTAACTCTTCGGCATTTTTAAATTCTTTTTACTGTTTTTTTGATAAATATAAAATAAAGAAGGAAAGAAAAAAAAGTAATGTTCCTTCTATTTTGCTCTTTTTTTGTCACATGACTTTTCTCTTAGAGCAAATAACTGATGTTTTTCTCCAGTATCCAGTAAAGGGAGGCTTGCCCTGTCCATGTGATTGAGTGTGGAAACATGCTGTCACCTAGTTTAATGTGAAGATGACTACAGCCCCAAGAGATACCTTCATGAGAATCCTTGAGCCAGAACAACCAGCTAAATAAATTACTCAGATTCCTGACCTACAGGCACTTTTAAGTACTAAGTTCTGTGTTTTTAGTAATTAAGGTTTCGTATCATTTATTAAGCATGATGATAGACAAATACAGTCTTGTCCTAAAGGTAGTAGAACTTCCAGTGTGGTCAATCTCTGTGTTGCCTTACAGATTTTCCAAGATCCTATCTAAATTTCTTTTGCTATTACCCACCTCTGTTTGAAACATTTAGAGCAATGTCTGCTTCTAACATTGAGTGGGGGCATTTCATCATCTGTGACACATAGCTTTCTTGAGCAACCTCGACTGTTAAGAGAAAGAAAAAAAAATCAGTGTGGGGGAATGAGAGTTCTGGAAGCCCCAAAATCAGTCTTCACAAACAAAATAGGATCCGACAGGAAGCCACCCAGTGAGCTCACACACGGAACAGGGACAGTTCTGAGAGGTGAAGGCAGAATGACTGAGCAGCTGTCCCACCATCCCCCTCCACCATGAGCATTATGGAGCAACATTGTATACTCTCCAATAGCAGCGTCAGTCCTGGAGATTCCTCTTTGATGCTATTGGAACAAAGAATGTTGGAGTCTGCACAGAGCAGGACAGGATCATGATTATATGGAGCCAAACCTTACTCCTATAGGGCTCAAGTCACCTTGGCTTAGCTGAGGGATTCATAATGCTCAGAGTATTCATGATACTCTGGCTTGCCTGCTTTGGGAATGTATTTAAGTCTCCATGAGAATGCACCACAGTTTGTATAGACTGCTATAAGGCAGTAGAGGTGGACTAGTGCTCTAGGAAGTCCCTCTGGTTGATGAAGAACCTACTCTTCTCTAGAGCAGTCTAGGAAAATAGAAAAGAAGCCCTTGGCATTGATTTCTCATCTTTCCATCCCTATTTAGTAGGGGGGAGAGGCTGTTGTCTAGGGGAATTCTTTTCATTGGAAACTGTTTTGCTTCCAGCCCTCAGCACTATTATTTCTTCTGCTAGGTGGAGACTCAAGAGTAAACAGACCAGAGAAAGCCCCATGGCATCCTTGGTCCCTTTGGGGTTGAGTGGTCCATGCCAGCAGCAATCATTCATCACTTACACCCTGTAGTCCACTGCTTCTGGCAGCTTCTCCCTTTCTCCTTTGTGATTTCATGGACCAGCACCTTCAGCCCCGTTCTCCAGCTCTGACAGAGGCATTGGCAGCTTCCTTTGACACGACTGGGCTCAGAAGCTCTCCCTCTGTTGCAAAGGTGATGAATTGCCTTGGAGTTATCGTGACTTTCTCGTCACTGCAGACACTTGGCTGACAGAGGGACAGACAGAATGTTGGCAATAGGTAAGTCTGGTGTCAGAAATCCTGAATGCACTTGGTTTCTGAGAGCATAGTCTGAACAGCGAAGAAGGGCATTTCAAAAAAGAAAACTAGGGATCAAATGCCTGGGAGATTGATTTCACTCTTGCTGCAACTGTCAGCTGCCTGGGGAAGCTGAGCCCAGGCCTCAGCTAGAGCTGGGGAGAAGTTAAAGACAATAGCCAATAAGAGAAATGCTTCCCCTGCTTTCTAAGGACCAGGGCAGTTTTCACTTGCTGGAACAGATTTCACTAAGCAACTCAGTATTGACTCTCATTTACATCTTCATTAAATATTAATTTCTTCTCCTGTTTATTGATTTGAAATCTTGACTGGATTGTGTGGACCGTGCTGAGTGTTCACCTCTGTTTTGGCCCCCCTGATCCCAATGGGATGTCATGCATCAAACTCAGTCAAATGCAGGGGACAAGCCCAAAAACACAGAAGTCACTCAATGCCCACAAGTGTGTCTAATGGTTATTATGGGTGTAATGATGAGGTGTTATGAAGCCTCTCAAGGGCTGTGCAGGTAAATTACCTATCACCTAGTCCTTTACTCTGTTACTATGCCCATAAATTACAGGAGAGCAAAGCTTGTGTGGAAAAAATTCACTTAAGAAATCTTTTATCTGAGGTGGGTGGGTGGAGAGAAGGCTCAGCAAATAAAAGCACTTGTTCTTATAGAAAACCCAAGTTGGATTCCCAGCACCTAAAATGGCAACTTAGAACAGTCAGTAACTCCAGTTATAGAGAAACCAATGCTGCCTTTTAACATCATTGTGTGTACTCAGGCACACACAAAATAAATATCGAAAATATTCTCCAGTGTTTTTAATTTGGGAATCATAGATCAGCTAGGTTTCCAGTCATCATAAACATCATAAAATTAATGAGTCTCTGAAAGCCAGAATCCAACCCCCATTTTATGGATGTGGAAGAAAGTGTAAGGTAAAGCAGTGGTGAATGTGGAGGTAGATTTGAAGCTTGGCAAGGAACCATTTTTCTAATTGACAGCCTATTATCACATATTTCGTGGGGCACTGTAAGAATAAATTGAGGTTTGATTCTATTGAAATATTTGAAAATGAGGACACTCACCTGCTTTATTCATTTTAGTGCTTTTTGTATGCATTTAACTTAGCTCCTAACCACAATAGCCCTAACATTAAGGAGACTTCTGGTTTAGTATAGCAAGAATGCGGAGACTGGTTTTTGAGGGTTGGTTCTATAGTTCCACCCTACCACACAGACTGAGGCTCTCTCAATCCTCTTACTCTTCACAGAATTCTCTAGGCAATAGAGCTTGTCCTACCATGGTTACAAAATGGCTCCCAGTGTTCCAGGCTTTGAATGCAAATACAACAAATGACCTATTGAAGAAGGGAGTAGTCTCCACACAGGAAACATTTCTTTTTACAAAAGAAACTTGCTTGAAATTCTCAGTGTCTAGGATTGTTCTCTTTCATATACTGTAGAGAAGAAAATATATTTTGTCCTAACAGTATCTACCACGCTTAGATTTAACTTCCATAATACAGGCCTACATCTCTCTATAGGAACCCTCTGTCAGAAACCTTCACATGAAATTACATTAATTAAGATGAGATAAAGTTTAAATGACCAAGAAGTTCACAGTAGCTACGTTTTCATTCGTGTATCTTCATAGTTCCAGAAATGTTTATTTTGGAAAGTAGGAATACTGCCTAATAACATATCTCCTATTCATGAGACTTGTATTTTCAATCCCAGTAGATGTCTGAAACTGTAAATTATATCAGACCTAATATACAATATGCATTTTTTATACATACTGGCTTGTGATAAAATTTATTTTACCATTTGGCACAGTGAGAGAGTAATAATTTGTAATAAAGTAGAAGAATTGCAATATATCATGTTTAAAGAATATTACAATAGAATATTATACTACACTGTAATAAAATCAGCATCTATTCTCTCTCTCAACATGTAATTTCCCACGAATATTTTTGGATCATTATGATCAAAGCCACAAAAACCCACATTGTGTGTACAGGGGGTCACTGTAACAATAATAAGTGTGTGAGTTGGAGCTCAACATTAAAATAAAACAAATTGAAAACTACTATATAACATGGGCTCAAGTAATCTGGATGGTTGGCATTCATTCTGGTGGTGTTGTTGCTAAGAGAGTGTCAACCTAAGCACAAGACTAAATAGGCTATACTTTATATGCAGAAGAAAAACCACAAGCTAGAAGATATTTATTCTTGTACTTTAAAGTTGGAAGAGAAACAAAATTGGCTACAGATACAGGCTCATCACAAGGAATGGATCAGAAAAATAAAGAGCCAATACCATTGTGGACCCCACATATTAGCTTAGGTTGACCTCATTGGCTATGCTTATTCATTTGAGCCCAGCGAGAATAAATTATCATTCACCTATGTTTTGCATTGGAGTTTCTGTCAACAAGTAATCAAGTCTCTCCAGATGTTTCATTTACTATAACAAAGCCACTGTCATGAACAATAACGCACAGATGTTCTCTTTGAAAAACAGATTAAAAATGTTTTTGTTAATGTTTTCAAATTATCAAATGAATTGGGAAGAATATGGGTACAAAATTGGTTTCAGGACTATCTATTTGAAACTCGATTTAAAAAAATTAATTAACTGTAACCTCTTTGGATAAGATTAATCAAACTTCAACAAATAAAGCAGAGAACTAAACAGCGTGGGTTTTGTTGTCAAGTGATATTCTGAAATTTGCTATTTTACAGAAGTATTTTCTCTCTGTCTGCCTCATTTTGTTCCCACACCCTTTATTTCCCTCACCATGCTTTGACATGGGGTCTATTTGCTATTGTGCTTGAGTCTTTGTTTCTATAGCTTTCCCCCCTTTATTTTCTAATTCTTTTCTAAGATCTGAAAGCTCTATTCACAACTCCATGTTAGCCATAGCATTTCAGAACTCTGCCATTACTGGTATAAGTCACTCTTTATAACTGTCTGATTTTCTTATTAACCTCCTTTTGCATCATTACATAATAGATTTCATTTGTCTTATTTTTCTGCTGTGCCTTTGTTATCTGTTGATATGCTATTTGATTCATTCCCTCTTTTCACAGATGTTTCTGTAAGGGCTTGGATCATGAACATTTTATTGTTCACATTTAAAAGAGATATATCTTCTTATGCTTTTAGGCTAAAGATTTTGAATATGGAGAAAGCAATAAGGGGTGCTGTTATGAATAGACCTGCCCTCCTCCAATTTATGGCTTGAAATTCTCACTCCAATGTTGTGATATTACAAGGCAGGGGCTTTTAGGGGGTGATTAACTCACGAAATTGAATCCACTGTGAATGGAATTGGTGTCCTTATACAGGAAACCTGCAAATGTAACTAACTCCACATAAGAGTAGGATGGAAGGAGTTGGTGCTCTGCAACCTAGAAAGGGTTTCTCCCTAGAACCCAATTGTGATAGTACTTTGAGCTCAGTCTTCCTGGCCTTTAAAATTGTGAGTAATAAGTACCTCTGATTTACAAGTTTCCTGGACTACAGTACACACTACATGCTATGTAGTACTTAGTACTCACTTAGTACATAATAGAGAGTCTATAGTTCCCCTATGTATAATTCAGCCCAAAGCGAGTCACAGCTGTTCCCCTGCTCCTCTGTCTGAAGGCTCCTGTCTCCTTTGACTGGCAAGTAGCATTGGCCTCATGGCCATATGGCTTGTGCAATCATATGTTTTGGGTTTCATGCTCTCTTCATGCAGTCATGAAATTTTTAATAGAGTTTTGAACAAGAAACTCTGGGTTTGATTTTGTACTCTGCTCTGTAAATTATGTACACTGAGGAGCATTTAAAATCCTGGCCTTTGGGGGTGAGGGTAAGGGAAGAGCTAATACTGTTGCTTTGCTGAATAGATAAAGTGTCAAACTGCTTTTTAAATATATGTGTTTGTACCATAGACAAAGACTACTCTCAGTCTTACAGAGAAGCCTCTTCTTGCAGTGAATGGAGGAGAATGCAAGACACATAGACATATGAACTACTGAAAATAAAGGATGGCTGAAGACTCAACCCTAAACAAGACATTTGAACCAAACTTTAATGCTCGGGGAACGTTGCAGGAAAGTGAGAGTGGAGTATGTAAGAGCTAGAAGATATGGAGATTTAAAATGCCATCTTTTAGAAATGACATAGTTATGGAAATCATAGGCTTTTAAAATATAAATTATTACTATTTTTATTCCAAAAATTATTATGTTTTATGGCCCAAAATCAATATTTTCTTGAAACTTAATTTATAAATAATGTTATATATTAAAAACATCTTAAAGCTATTAATTTTGATTAACATGATATTTACCAGGTACTGAATTTTTATCTAAAATTTTTAATATTTATTTATTTATAGAAATACAGTTCTGTTTTTCATGCATCCTGTTGCTCTCCCTCCCTTCCCCCTCCCAATCTCTCCCTGTCTGCCTACAGCCTCCCTCCTCCCCATCTTCCCGGTCCCCTCCCCCAAAAGGGCAAGAAGTCCCAAGGTGGATCAACTCAGCATCCACCCCAGGCAGGTCTGATTTCCTCATTGTAATGTCATGTCTGGGTTAGATGTTCTTCAGGGGAGAGTGGGCTCTGACGTTCCAGTCCACACATAGACATACAGTCTGACCTCTCCCCTTGAGTCTCCACATACTGCCCATGTCAGTGAACAGCTGCCTATCTCTGGAGGGCCTAGTTCCTTTTCTTGAAGGTTCCCCCATGGCTGTTCTTAACAGTGAGCTCTCCAGAGCTCCAGCCAACTATCACTGTGGGAGTTTTCCTCATAAGCCCTATCCACTTGCTTATATAGACTCTTTTCCCCTGCTCTTAGCTGGACCAGGAGCTCAGCTCAGAGATCAGCTATGTGTCTCTGCTTCAATCTCTATTCATTGTTGGATGTAAGTTCTGTGATGGCACTTGGGGTGCCTATTTGTTTGATTATAGAAGAAGTCTTGTCTAGGCAAGGAGATGGCTCAGATGTTAAAGGTTAGGCTTGTAACCAAAAATATAAGAAGGAAATCATAAAGTTAAAGCAACTACACCTCCTAGCACTGAGCCCACACATGTCAGGCACTCCTAACAGTTAGCTATAGATGGGAAGAGGTCTCCTGGGCCATCTCACTCACTTATGATCTATTGGCAACTAACAGATTTCTGGAGAGAGGAGGTACTAGTATCCAGATGTGTACTCACTGATGCTCTCTGGGCTCTAATGGATAGTTCTAAAGCTGTGCTCATACAGAAACAGCCCTAGATAAATGTGTGGCACATGAAACAAGACAAGACATCATGAATATTAGAAGGATTTGTTCAAAAGAGAAAGGAGGCTGGCAATGATGGAAGGGAAGGAAGAAAGGGTGTAGGAAAGGGTAACCAGCACAAATCATATTGCAAATAACAGAATTTATTAATAAAACAAAAATATAAAACAAGAACAAACAAACAAACAAACAAACAAACAAAACTGAGTCTTGTTCTTTCCATGTAGCTACAGATTTCTGATGTCAGTTTCCTCAGGCACCCTCTGGGCAGCATGGGAAGGGTTTGTTCTCTCATCTCTGTCCTTCTCTATCTCTAACTAATTTTCTCTCCTCTTCTATCCCTCCTTCTCTCCCCTTCTCTCTGTTTTCCACTTTCAAAATGATTTTGTGCATTGTGGCTCTTCTGAATGGGAGATGTTATTCTGAAGCTTCTTGGTCCTTGTGTGCTTAATCCAGTCCTCTGTCTTGGAACCTTCCTACTGCCTCTCAGAGGGCCCTTGCGACCCTTTTTGGACTCACTTGTAGGTACAAACTCTGAAGTTGTTTCTCATTCAAGATGACACATTCTTCTTTTGAAAATTAGTATTCAGTGGCAAGTTCTGTGTCCTAGGCTTCCATGTGGGATCAAACAACCCTTTACTTTCTGTCCATGAAGTCTGTGTAAAAGCTAAACCCATGATAGTGCTACTACTGCTCAGCTTTGACCCACTCCCCACATTCTAGAAGTATTTGTCATTTATTTTTGGAAAGATGTTAGGTATTCCTCTTTCTATAGCCCAGTTGTTAAGTGGAGATTTGAAAATGCTTTAAAAATTTCACTGTTATTGTAATCTTATTCCAACCATGAGCTAAAAATTTTTGAATTTGATTACTATGAAATCATTAACCTTTAACTATGTATGAAACAAAATTTTGTCCTTTATATTAATGATATACTTTGTTTATATTTACATTTATTTTTATGTACATTGGTGTTTTCCTGCATGTCTGTCTGTGTAAAGGTGTTGGACATTGGCATTACAGACAGTTGTAACCTACCATGTGTGTGTTGGTAATTCACTTCAGGACCTCTGGAAGAGCAGACAGTGCTCTTACTTACTGAGTTATCTCTCTAGCACCAAAGTAGTGTTATTGTTAATTGACCAATCCCAATTGATGTAGGGTGTCTTTCTGTATGCTTTGAATTACCACTGTATAATAAAGGAACTATTTTGACCAATGGCTAATCAGTTTATAGGCAGGCAGAAAATCCAAGCATAGGTAAAGGGAAAGGAGGGCAGAGTCAGAGGGAGACACTGCAAGCTATACAAGTACAGGTGAGCCACAAGCCACATGGCAAAACATAGATTAGTAGAAATGGGTTGAGCTAAGATGCAAGAGCTAGCTAGCAATAAGCCTGAGTTATAGGCCAAAAAGTTTGTAATTAATATAAGAGTTTATGTGATTATTTGGAGCTGCGGTCCTGGATCTCAGGAATAGTCCAGGCCAGAAACTTCACATACATCCAATTGTATGTATTATGGGGTAGAATGTAATATTTTGAAATATGTAAACAATGAAAAAGATAAATCAAGTTTACAGACTATTCTTTAAAAATGGTGCCCAAGCACATATCATCTAAGAGACTGAAGTATAAAGTAGAAAGACAAATTGTAAGTTTAATTGGAGGGACATGTATAGTTTTGTTTAAGTGTTAAGCGTTAAAATAATCTGTAATTTGGAACAACCAACACAGAGTGCCTTAAACCACACTTAATATATACAATAGTGTTAATTTTGGTAGATCAAAGCTGTAGAAGCAGAATACAAGTCAAGAACATTTAGACTCAGAGTCCATGGTATCCCAATAAAGTTCTTCAACAAAATATCACCTGCCATCCATTCTCTGTTTACTCAATAAATGTGAAGTTTCTCATGTACTAGAGATGTTTAAATAATGCAGAACAGGCTCTGCTTAGTACAGTGTAGGCATGTAAACTTAGAAGTTCTTAAGAAAAGATGAGGGCTATTTTAAGGACCAGAAAAGGATCCATAAAATTTCCTGTTTATCTACATATCGTGTTAGAATGAACCAGTTGTTTTGTTTTTCTGTTTATAGTATAATTATTCTTATTTCTTGTTCCTTAGTGTAAACTCTCTGTGCAAGAAATGAGCTTTATTATAACAATTTCATACACTTTGGTGACATTTATGTCATATTACTCTTTTTTTTGTCCCCCACATCCTCCCCCACAATGGTTATTTATTTATATATTGTTTTTCTCCAGCTAGAATACAAGATTTTCTGTGATGGATCTGTGATGGATGTCTCTCAATCTCTGTATCTGTGTCTCTCTCTCTGTATGTGTGTGTATATGTGTGTGTGTGTGCATGTGCATGTGCAAATGTACAGGCATTAAAGTGTATTTGTGGAGGTCAAGACAACTTGGTTGAGTACTATGCTACCACCATATGGGTCCTGAGGATCAAACTCAAATTATCAGGCTTGATGACATATACTTTTACTCAGTGAACCACCTAGCCAAATCTACACACTTTATCTTCAATTGCCTTGTAGTTTTTCTAATATCTAGTATAATGGAGGCACATCTTTGGAGAGAAGACAACAAATGAAAGAATGGAATTTAATTGGTGTACATTAGAGCAGAAGATGTTTTGTTACATGAAATGTGATAGGACTGGCTATGCATCCATGAAAATAGTGAAAAATGATACTACTTCTGAATTTTAAATAATTCAAGTATGATAGATTTTGTTTCTAAGGTGGAATGAGTGTTCTGGTGCTTTTGAGAAATATACCTCAAGTTCAATTAATATTTAGCTCAAAGCATGTAGTTTGTACAATATCATAATGTGGTAGAGTAGAATAAAAGACACTCATACCAAATGCTAACATACTATCCACTAGCCAGTAGACCTTAGAAATCAGTGTGTAGTGTTGAGTTGGTCTCATGTCTAGCAAATGAGGAGAATTGTAGAGATTACACTAGATTACACAGAAATTTGATAAGATAGCTTCTTCAAAGAGACTGGACCAGTGAAAGGATGCAGTGATTAGTCAACATGCATTATCCTTTCTCCCTCCTCCTTTCATACTATGCAAGTACCAATATTTTCACCGAGACTGAGAATAAATTGAAATTGTAATTGAAGTTGAAGTCCACTGGGCATAATTTTTTAATGATTCAGAAGCTACCTTGAGATTCTACAATGCAAAAATCATCATGTTAACCCAAATAATCTACTTAGATCCTGCAATTATTGTTATAACAATTATGATTAATTTTCTATTACTGCCTGTATACCTATTTGTTCATCTTTGTATCTTCCTGCTTTCCTATCTTCATATTTGTCTATGTATCTATGTAGTTTAATATTTTTTAAATGTGTAAATATGAGATTGGCCAAGTTGTCTTTATAAGATTTCATGTACAATTATGGCTCATCAATCATCATAATATTTCAATGCAGCATAATGTAGTAGCTTTACAAATTCCAACCATTTATGTCATTTGACACTATAAGCATTCCATTTATATCTTTAACTCTCTACTATATAGATAGGATCTTTTGTTCCAAGCCACAGTGGTTGAGTCCAAAATACTGTTTAGGAATAACTGCAACTCTTTAAAGAGGAGGTCTAATTTTTAAACTAATCATATATGTAAGGCAGTAAGTGTAGGCTTAAAAAGTGAAAAATTTTGGACTAATATTTTTGTTTTAAAAAAGAACAAAACAACAAAATATTTCTTTACTGAAAAAGTGGGGCACCTCAGTCTTTGATCAAAAGGTTAGATTCAACTTAATATTAGTTTGCCATCATTTAGCAACAAAGGTTCTCTTATGCTGTCAAGTTCATAGGAATGAAGATCACAGAAATATTTAACAAAGCAATGAGTTTCTATTTTGACTATTTTCTTATAAGACTATGAAGCTAATAAGAATATTTAAATAAGTTGAAAAGAATAAAGACAGTTTAAAGAAGTCTTATTTAATCAACTATCCTGTATTTCATCCTTGCCACTAAAATCTCACATAAATGTCAAACTGGAATATTTGTTTCTAAGTTTGTGAAATAAATTATTTACCAATTAACCACTCTTCTGATAGACAGCTCAGTAAGACAATGAAAATAGCAATACATGTACAATGAAGTTGTAGGTGACAACTCCAGTGAATAGATAAACTAACCTTTCAGAATATTTACAAATATGTTATCTTTATATAAACTGTTACTTCTTACTCCATCGTGCTGGGTAGTCATATGTGATACAGAAACATAAACACTAAAAACTAGCTCAGTGATAGGTGACAGAAAGCAACATGATTATTTCTGTAGTTACTTTGCTTAGTAATAAGATATTAACCTCACTACAAATTTAAAAGTACTTTAAATAAAATATATGGTCAATTTTTGTGTTTATCCTGGTGTTTTCTTGAGAAAAATATGCATTCATATTCATTCATGGACTCAGTTATAGACATTTGACATTTAACAATAAAGTTATATTTCAAGAGATATTTGTTGCACCACTAAAATATGTACAGTCCTTCACTAACCAAAATCTTGTGTAGCCCTTTAGGTACAGCTTATTATATTTAAATCACAATAGCCCTTCTTGACCTATGTTTATGAGAAAGATGTAGTAAAAATTTCCACCAATGGTGGCATTTTTTTAAAAGCTTTTCTGTGTAATCCTGTGGAGTTTTGCTTTACTTGTTCTGAAGATCTATTGTTACAATCCTACCAGTTGGTGGCTGTTGCTGGGTTCTAATAGTTCCCTTAGGGAGGGGTTGAGTCAATAACATAGACCCTGGAAGTCAGTTGAGAATGACTAACTCAATTATTCAACAATGGGGAGAGCCTTATATAACCTCCTCCCATCATTGAGGCTGTCACAATCTGATTGCAAGGCTGTGCTTTATTTTCTGGGCATAATCAGGAGATTTGACGGCATCTGTTGCTAGGCAAATGCACAATGATCAGGAACTCTGGGTAGTGCCTGTTGCTAGGCATATCCTGAATGATCAGGAACATTGGACAGCTGCTGTTGCTAGGCCCTCAGGCAGACTCCAGGTTGGCTCATAAGGAAGTACATTATGTGCATACCTTGTTAACTGGTTTGAGCCAATTTCCTTGGCCCTATGGGCCTCTCCTACTACAGGCAGTTGTTATTTATATTTGTTTTTTTTCTTATTATTACTGTATTGCCTCTTATTATTCTTGCATTTAGCTGTTTGATTTTTGTCTTGAAGTGTGTTTTGTTTGACACAAATGCTATAGTATCAGACTTCTTTTTGCTGTTTTATTTGGCATATCATCCTTGTTCATCTTCCTTTCAACACTTCTGTGTTACTACATTCAAGAAGATTTCTAAGCCTTAAACTATAACTTCAGAAAACATTTTTGTAACATTGGGATTTAAATAATATAAATTATTGTGCTTATTAATATTCTTGCTTACTTGTAAGATCTCAATATTTTCTTTGTATCATATTTTTTTCATTGTCTTTGTTCTCCTTCATTGATCTTGATTTATTTTGTTTCTAGTTTTTTTCTGCTCTTTGGTGGTTATTCTTAAAACCTGTTCAAGTATTTGAAAATGGAAGTCAGAATCTCTCCTTTTAAACTTTGGCAATCTTCTGACCTCCTGTGTTCTTCTTTTTTTACAACTTAACTATTGCCTTTAACCTTCTATTACTCATTATATTTGTTATTGGTCTTGAAGTGAATTCCTTTTTAGATTGTACCTCCACATTGAGCAATACATTAGCTCACATAACTTCTATTTTTTTGCATCTTGAATATAGTCTTCTTTTTGAAGCATATAGGCTAGATTCAGCAAACATCTAAAAATGCTCAATATTGTTATTCCATAATTGTGTAAATGAATATTTATTTTGCTTCAGTCTTGAATGTAAATCTAGCTGAGATTCTAAAATGAAGGTTGACAGTACATAACTCTATTGTCTTCTGGTATTATTGTTGCTGGTTTTTTCCTCTATGTTACAAAGTTTTCTTGCATTTTTATGTTGCTTCTTCTGCATGAGAATTGATTTTTAATTAGTATATTTGTACCTGATTAACGTCTTAAATTATGAAAAAAATATTCTCATCACTTCCTTCTTCAAATGTTATTTTGCTCTATTCTTTCTAATCTTTTCCCTGGAACTGATTATAGTTTAGAACTTGTCATTTTCTTTTTTTTTTCCTTCTTTATTTTGTATTTATCAAAAAAAAAACAGTAAAAAGAATTTAAAATGTGGAAGAGTTAACAATAACTATACAGAGGATAAGAATCATAAGCATGGCTTATCAAGGGTAGAAATACAAATAAGATTGCTACACATATATTTTCTTTGAGTTCAGCTTTCCCTCTGAATTTTTTTTCCATCCCTGTATATCCTTATTCAAGGTCTCTTCCCCCTCCCACCACATCTGGTCATTTCTCTTCTCTGCAACTCCCCATCCCCTCCCTTGGCAGGGAGCAGACAGTCCAGTGGTCCCACTGACCCAATAATGCTTGGATCAGTCTTCACTCCTGGCCAAATCCAGTTTTGTCCTCCCACCCTCAAGAGTAAGTCAGGTGTTCCTATAGTTGGAATGGGGTTTGAAGGGTCAGACCAGTCCAGGGTGTTTCTGATCCCAAGCTGTTCAGTGGTTGTGGTTTGCAGCTTGGGCATGTTTGGTTTTTTTTCTTGTTTGTTTGTTTAGAAACCACTAGAAAGTGAGTACATCCCCTGCTTATCTCTCTGAGTTTGTGATACTTCGCTCAGGAGGATATTCTCCAAATCCATCCATTTGCCTGTGAGTTTTAGGATATCATTTTTTCTTACTGCTGAGTAGTATTCCATTGTGTAGATGTACCACAGTTTGTTAATCCATTCTTCAGTTGAGGGACATCTAGATTGTTTCCAGGTTCTTGCTATTACAAATAATGCTCCTATGAACATAGGTGAGCTAATACCTTTGGAGTGTGAATGTGCCTCTTTAGGGTATACACCCAGAAGTGGTATTGTTGGGTCCTTGGGGAGATTAATTCTCAATTTTCTGAGAAACCGCCATATTGCACTCCAAAGTGGCTGAACAAGCTTACACTCCCACCAACAATGGAGGAGTGTTCCCCTTGCTCCACATCCTCTCCAACATAGGCTGTCATCTGTGCCTTTTATCTTAGCCACTCTAATAGATGTTAGGTGGTATCTCAAAGTTGTTTTGATTTGCATTTCTCTGATGGCTAAAGATGAAGAGCACTTTTCAGGTGCCTTTCAGCCATTCATACTTCCTCTGCTGAGAATTCCCTTTTTAGATCTGAACCCCATTTTTTGATAGGATTATTCAAGGTTTTGTGATCTAAATTCTTGAGCTCTTTATATACCTTAGAGATCAGTCCTCTGTCACTTGTAGGGTTGGTGAAAATCTTTTCCCATTCTGTAGGCTGGCGTTTTGTCCTATTAATGGTGTCCTTGGCTTTGCAGAAGCTTCCCAGCTTCAGGAGATCCCACTTATTGATTGTTGGTCTTAGTGCCTGTGCCACTGGTGTTATATTTAGGAAGTGGTGGCCTGTGCCAATTTGTAGAAGTGTATTTCCCACTTTCTTTTCTAACAAGTTCAAAGTGGTTGGGTTTATGTTGAGGTCTTTGATCCACTTGGATTTGAGTTTTGTGCAGGGTGACAGGCTCAGATCTAATTGCATTTTTCTACACACTTCCTTCCAGTTATGCCAACACCATTTGTTAAATATACTATCTTTTTTCCATTGAATGTTTTGGGCCTCTTTGTCAAAAATCAGGTGTTCATAGGTTTTTGGGTTAATGTCTGGATCCTCA